>CAOKZL010002222.1:0-225954 GCA_948472985.1 Iguana delicatissima | reverse complement strand
GTTCTCGCCAAGCTACTAAGCTCTAGAATTTTCTGAACGGTACCGCGCATGCGCGAAAGCTTCTAGTGTGTAAGGGCACAGATGACCACTCGAAGAACCACAGTTACAGGTAAGAACCTGTTCATTGTGGTTGCAGAAAATTTTGGAGACTCAAAATTTGGGTGTGCAAGCTTTGTTTGACGCAATAGAAAAAATGCAGAAGGCTCTGTGATTTTAGCAGATGTGAGCCATGATTCTACTGTGTTTGCTGATAGAAATATAATGGCAGCTGTAGCGGCAAGGAGATCACTCTGGCTTCACCACTGGGAATCAAAAACAGATTTGGCATACATGCCATTTACTGGTCACCTTCTGTTTAAAGAAAGGCTTTACAAAAGTGTTAGTAGTAAATGAAGGAAAAACACAAGTAATGCCTTCAATATAGAGAGAAAGATTGAAGCAAAAACAATGTAGAAGTATCTTAAGAGATTATGTAAGACAGGATAATTTCAGATTGATAGTCCACAGTGGAATAGAGAAGACTTCACCCAGAATAGGAAAAAAGAATCAAACAGAGCAGAAGAGAGGCAAGCCAACCTAATACAAGAGGCAGCTGACAATAGAGGTAGATAAGATATTTTGTTAAGAGGAAGATTTCATTGTTTTGGGACATTATAGTCAAAAGTAACAGATCTTTGAATCAATCAGGCAGTCACCAAAGGATACAAAAAATTTGTTTGCAAATGTCCCATAATGCAGATATCCCATTACTGAGGAATCCAGAAAAAAGAGGACTCGTTCAAAAACGGATCTTATATAGATAGGGGCCATAAAGGAGGTGCCTTGCACCCAGAAATTCAAAGAGTTATATTTGATTGTGTTCATGGTGCCCAATAGCAATGGTTCTTATCATCCTGTTAAAACTTCAAATATTTAAACAACTTTGTTTTACATCAGAGATTCAGGATGGCGGCACTTTAAACCATCAAAGAGAATTTACAGATCAGTGATTGGCTAGTGTTTCAAAGAAGCTTATTGGCATATTAAATGTTTTAATTCCAAAGGAAACACTATCAGTTCAGGGAACTTTCTTTTGGTGTTGTGTCAGCACCCAGGGTGTTTACCAAGGTACTGGTACCATTGGTGGCATATCTTCAGGAATAGGGTATATAGCTGTTCCTATGCTTAGGCTATATTCTCTTGAAAATGGGGTACAGACTCAGCAATAGCCATAGCATGTGTATTTCTATACTGCTTATCAGCTAAGTGCTCTCTAAGCGGTTTACAGTGTATTAGCTAACTGACTCCAACAAACAGGGTACTCGTTTTACCGACCTGCGGAAGGATGGAAGGCTGACTCAACCTGGAGCCTGGTAGGATTGAACTCACAACCTTATGGCTGCAGTACCATGGATGGAAAGGGATCTGGAATACACAGTACAGATACTTCAGAAATATGTTTTTTTATAAAATTGGAAAAGAGCCATTTGGAACCGTCAAGAATATTAACACAACTAGAGGCTCAGATAGATAAAGCAAAAGGCTGCATGTTTTTCTATTACAAGAAATGAAACAAAAGATTAGGAAAAAGTTACAGACTTTGATGACAAAGAATTTGATGGCTCTGGGGCAGTTGGTGAAAACCATGGGACTGCTGCTCACAGTAATCCAATTGATCCCATGCCAGAGGAGCAATCTACCCCCACCCCTGGTTTTTTTTAAAGAAGGATTTAAATGAAAGGTTACAGGTGTTATTTAGGTGTTATTGAACAGGCTTTGGAAAGAAACTGAAGGTGAAGGCAGTGAGAGTCACCAGCATTAACTAAGAAAGAAATTTGGGTTTGGAGATTCCTGCTATGTATGCTGGCCTGTGAGGAAAAAATCCAGCTATAATGGATTGCTTCTCTGGGGCATCCAAGAGTGAATCTTCACAGTAAGTACCAACCTTTCATTTTACCTTAAAGGTATAAGAGAAGCTTCGGAAGTTCTGCCTTTTGAAAGCAAACTTCCACATGGATGTCCCCAGTACCTGTGGTTTTAGAAACTCACAGATGCATCTCTGCAATCACGAGTTTAGAAATTTGGAGCAGGTTTATTGCTTTTTTAAAAGAAAGATTAAACTTTTAGGATTCTGTAGATGTGGTAGGCTTCAGCAGGGGTCTGGCCTCACTTGTTTTGTCCTCAGTCTTACAAGATACCTCCAAATTTGACTTTAGAATGTCAGACTTTGTGATTCAGCTATGCAGATTTCGTACATTCCTTGGCCATGATGGGTTACATTTTTCTCATTGTAAAAATATAGAAAGGCTTACACTCACCTTAAAAGCATTTTAGAAATATTTGTTCTTTATCATCAATTTTATATCTGTCTACTTATTTTGAATAAACTTCTTTACAGATTCTTGCAGTCTATGCTTAATGATTCCACAATTCCACCATATTATCTAAGAAATGCAATTCAAAATGTAGCCAAAAATGAAGTTGGCCACCGGATAGCATGGAAATTTGTAACAGAAAATTGGGCACATCTGTACGATAAGTATGGAAAGTTTCTGAGTTTTTGATATGATTGCATTTTAGCATGGATTACTTATTCTTATCTACTAAGGCATAAAGTTATTTCTTTTCAGCAACTTCTTTCACTATGGATTATGCAGGGGCAAGAATTGTACTGTTGGCAGTCCAGATGTACTACCCAAGGCCATTTTTGTGGGTGCCAGGGTCCCACCAAAGAAATAAATTGTTTCATTCTCCCATTCTTTTTTTCAAAAAATGGGAGAATGATGGCTGAAATCCTGTTGGGCAGTTATGAATGTGTAATTTAGGGTTACATATTTATGACTGTTTCGTATTCATGATCTCTACATAGAGGGTACACGGGGATTGTGAAAGTCCCTCCATTTCTGCTTACCAGGGAGAAGCCACTGCAGTTGTTCCCCTGTCAAACAGGAACCAGCTAGCTGATGATTCCACGCACCCCTTTATGAATGATCTCTGGCATGAAGGGGAATTGCGACAAAGCCCTGCTGTTGCCTGTCACACTGGAGATTGTTCACAAGAGTGGGTGGGGCTGTCAGCTGCTTCCCAAGCAACAGGGGAATGGACCCCTGTTGATAGCTGCAGGTGTTTTCCAAGTATGGAGATCGGTGGGATTGAGATGGGATTCATCGTGTAGCACTATAACTACAGTGCTTATAGATATGTAAATTCTTGATAGGATTCTCGTCACTGTCTTTAGGGGATGAGAGTCTCCTATAACCTTAGTGTGTGCCTCCATAATTTCTTTTTGGGGCAGGGGAAGAATGTCAGTTTTTAAAATACAGAATTTTTTTTAAAAAAAACTTGTTTGATTTTGTGAGATTGATCTAGCAGAAGTTCTTGGGGTTATAAAACATGGCTCCTAGGTATATGCTCAGACTTGGAGTATTCTGCCAAGGTGGAAACATATAAATCTAATCTGATACATTATTCTTTTAGGGATACAAAATCCTCCTAATTAATAGAATGTAAAGCCTCCATATCTTGTCCAAACAAAGATCTATTAGAAAGAATGCAAGTTTTGGCCATCAAATACAATTGGAACACTGGGAATACAGTTGGAAATTGACCCAAAAATTCACAGCTGCTCAGAATCTAAAAGAAAATTATTTCAAGATCTTTCATAGACGGTATATGACTCTGAGCAAGTTGCGAAAAATTTATAATTCAGGTACAGGAAAATGTTGGAAGTGTCAAGTCGAAATTGGTGCATCCTATCATCTGTGGTGGACCTGTAAAAAAGCTAACAATTATTGGAATGATATACACAAAAGAGTAAGAGAAATCTTACAGATTAGATTTGATAAAAATCCAGAAATATATTTACTAAATATGCTTCATACAATAGATCAAAATATAAGGAAAAACTACTCGAGGATCCTGCTTTATATGATAACTATGGCAAGAATAGAATATGCTAAATCTTGGGGAAAAAAAGAGACGCCCAAGATAGAACAAATGGATTCAAAATCTATCAGAAATAAAAACAGCAGACATCTTGTCACAAAGACTTAAAGGTCTGACAGATGAGAAAATAGAAAAAGATTGGGTCCCCTTCAGGCAATTTCTTCAAAAACAAAGAACATAAAACATATAGACAAATACATCTACTGAGTGAGAGGAGGTATGATACGTTGACATGGGATAACAAATGTGTAATTAAAAAAATGTAAAGAAGGAGGTATTATCAACTATAAGACTTAGTAAAATAGAAAATAGTTCGAGTATCAACAAATTTAATATACAAGGTATTAAGAAGTATATTAAGGGCATAATAAGATTAATCAGGAACAAATATATGTAACATTTTTCTTTTTACAGAGTTACTTATTTATGAGATATACATTAATAATTATATACTCTGGTGAGGATGTGAGGAAGATATTATGACACCAAATGAGCTACAACAGATTGTATAACTGTACTTTATTTAATGTGTATTCTTTATTTATTGAATTGTTAATAAAAAATTTTCCAAAAAAAAAAAAAAAGAATGCAAGTTTTATCACTGTCATTATAAAAACATGGGCCACCAATTCTTGCCCACTCTTGCAATAGACTATCAACAATATAAAGGATAAAAATCAAAAGACAAGAAATCTTTTCTTTTTAGTGAACTTCTTTTTCCTGTGGGAGAGAAAAAGAAACATTGCAGTGAGAAAATCTGAAGTTCCTACAAGAATATTTAAGATATAGTTAAATAACAGAATGTTGACTTGGAACCAGAGTAGTCTTCTTCGTGGTCTCTGTGCCTCATACATTAGGAGCTTTCGCGCCTGCGTGGTAGCATTCGGAAGATTCTAGAGCTCGTTGGCTTGGTGGGAATCCCTCCCCCATGTCGGTACTGCGCATGCTCCTTCCGCCGAGCAACGGTCTCTCCTCAGTTCTTTCTTGTCTGCCGTCGCGAACAGAAGGTTCTGCTTGTTGGCTTGTGCTTTTGGATATTTTTTCTTGGCTTTTGACTTCGGATTATGGATTTTGACTACCCCTCTTGGACTTCGGACTGGTTTCTGGTATTGTTATGATCGGTTTTTGACTATTTTTCTGGCTCTTTACAATTTCGGATTCTGGACTGTGTTTTGGCGTTCTCGGACTTCTCTCTTTTTTTCCTCACCTAGCTCTGTCGCTGTTTTATGTCGGCCTTGTTCAAACATTGCACCTCCTGTGGAAGGAAGGTTGCTCTTTCTGACCAACATTCGAAGTGTTTATTCTGTTTGGTTGAAGGACATAATGTCCAGGCTTGCCCAGTCTGCTGGGAATTCACCCACCAAACCCTTCAAAACAGAGCTACGAGGTTGAAATCCCATTGCTGGGAGGGGTCTTTGCGGGCTCAAAAGTCGGAAAGAGAATCGATGGCCGAGAAACGCCCGGCCTCCTCCTCTTCTTCTTTGGCAGCAGCGGCGGCTGCCACACCCTCCACCTCATCGGTATCGGTACGGGCTCGGTACTGATCATGAAGTTGCCGAGAATCCCCAAGATCTCGGCAACTCGGGCGCGTGAGGATCCTGTGGGCTCGCAGGCCTCAACCTCCTCCTCCAGGCCGCTTACCGTGGCCCAGAAGAAGCGTCCTGCCACCAAAGACGCTGGGAAGGAGAAGAAGAAGAAGAAGGAGGAGAAAAGGCACTCTCCACCAAAAGTGGCTCAACCACGAACTCCGCCACCCACTCAGCCTGTCGAGGAACCTGAATCTGTGGAGCTCCCTGAAGAACAGGAGCCTCCTGAGGAGCAGGAAATCCTCGAGGTGTCGGACATAGAGCAGGCCACGGAGGCCTCGCCCTCCAAGCCACCTGAGCTCATCGCGGACACTACCCACCGGTTTACCGTCCTTCGGCAGACCGCCGGGAGGAGGCTGTGGTCTGGCAGCGACCAGCCTCTCGACGTGGCGAGTCTCACTCTCTGGAGCGGAGAGCCAGGCCTCCATTCCCGCGTTACCGGGAGATGCGCCTGGAGAGGCCATGCTCAGGAGACCGTGCCTACTCCCCAGCCAACCACCTTGGGAGGTATGGCCAGGAGCATGTGTGGCACGAGCTGGCGGGATCATACCACTCCTATTCCCCGTCGTATAGGAACCGGCACCATCCCAATGTATGGTACTGATCACCACAACACCGGTCGCGGTCACGACCGCGGGAAGCCTGCTACTCCTGCTATGATCGGTCACCGCGTCGATCACGGAGTCACCAAAGGTCCCGGGAGCCCTCACCCCGCTACAGGGCTGTTTCGCCACACCCAAGGATGACTGCCACAGCTACTCGTCCGGTGCCACAGTCCACCATGGCCCAAGCGATAACAGCGGGTATGTCTCAACGCAGGCGGCACACTGCCCTCGGCCCTCGGTGATGCCCCTGCAGGTGACTCCGGTACGGGCCACGATACCAGCCGCATCGATGCAGCCTGCAGCTCCAGCTGTCACCCTGGCTCCCCCAGCAGGAGAGAAGGCGGTGGAGAGGTCGCCAACTCCATCAGGCGACTCCTACAAGTCAGACTCCGATTCCGCGGAGTCGACTCCCTCGTCACATGAGTCCCCTCCGCTGGCTTTTGGGGAACCAGGTCCGGAGTCTGCACCAGAGGATTTGCGCCAGTTCTCCACCATCCTCCTCCGCATGGCCACAGCCCTCGGCCTGAAGGTGACCGAACCCACTCTGCAAGCCCAGGACCCAGTCTTCCAATACCTAGAGACCTGCCCACCGTCAACCGCACTGCTGCCTTTCTTGCCGACGCTGGTTGAGGCAATGAAGCAGCCGTGGGCGAAGCCGGTGTCAGCGCAGCCTATCCTGCATAGGCTGGAACACTTGTACAGGATGCAGAAGGAGAACGCAGAGTTCCTCTTCAGCCATCTTGTACCGAATTCCATCATCGTGCAGTCAGCCCAGACGAACGGAGGCAATCGAGCTCATACCACCCTGCCGGACTGTGAAAGTTGGAAGCTCGATGCCTTTGGTCGCTGCTTCTATTCGGCGGTGTCCTTGGTGACCAGGACGATCAATACAATGGCATGCCTTGTGGCGTCCATCAGAATTTGTTGGATCAACTTGCCCCGCTCCTCGCTGAACTGCCGGAAGAGTCACGCGCCTCCGCCACTCAGATCTTTGGCAAGGCCGTTGCTGTAGCTACTCAGCAGATTGCCACCTTGAGGCACGCCGTGGAGGCGACCTCGAGGGTGATGGTTGGTTCCGTAGCCCTCCAACGACATGTGTGGCTCCGGTCCTCTGGGCTTCAGGAGGACAGCCGTCGACGGATTGAAGATCTTCCGTTCGACGGCCAAGGGCTTTACATACCTCCACCGACGAGGCCATGGATCACCTCGTCAAGGCCTGGCTGACAGCTAAGAAGATGGGCATTAACCAGCCTACCCAATCCCGCCGCAGCTTCCAGCCGAGGTCTTCGTGGAGAAGGTCCTCCTCATCATCAGCGTACCAGCCGTGGTCTCTGAGATCGACCGCGTCGAGACCATCAATGTCCTCCACTTCAAGAAGGCTTCTGAGGCGGCGCCCATCATCATCGCCGAAGAAGGCTTCCTCTGGGGCGAAGACCCGATTTTGATGGTCTTCACAGGACACCACCTATGCCATCTTTCGCCCTTCTAGCGGACCTGTACCATCATCCGAGCCTGGCCAGGCACCTCGACAAATGGCGGGAGATCACTGCGGACTCCTGGGTACTTACCATCATCTGCCTGGGATACGCCATCGAGTTCCAGGATATTCCGCCATGGGGCGTCTACTACTCCACCCCGGCCAGCTCAGCTCTGCTGGAAGAGATCCAGTCCCTCCTCGAAAGGGAGCGATCGAGACACTTCCGCCTTCAGCCAAGACCACCGGCTTCTACTCGAGGTACTTCACGGTACCGAAGGCGGACGGATCCCTGCGGCCCATCCTAGACCTCCGAGGGGTGAACGAGTATATCCGCCCAAGAGGTTCAAGATGGTCACGCTGCCCTCAATCCTCCCCTTCCTCCGGAGAGGGGACTGGTTTGCGTCCATAGACCTCAAAGACACCTATTTCCATATCTCGATCCACCCGCAGCACAGACGGTACCTGTGGTTCGCAGTCGACGGCATCAGCTCCATACCGGGTGCTGCCGTTCAGCCTGTCCACTGCGCCGTGGGTCTTCACCAAGTGCATGGCCCCCGTCATGTCGTTCCTTTGGACGAAAGGCATCTCTGTCTACCCCTATCTGGACGATTGGCTATTGGTGGCGTCCTGCAGACAGAAACTCTACAAAGACATTCACTGGACTTTGACATTGCTCACTCGGCTCGGACTCAGGGTCAACCCCAAGAAGTCTCATCTTGAGCCCACCCAGGTTCTCGATTTCATCAGGGCGACCCTCGACGCGGTATCGGCAAGAGCCTACGTACCAGACGAGAGGATGCGGACACTTTGTCGGGCAGCATCCGCCGCCTTCCGTGCTCCGACGATATCAGCCAGGACGATACAAAAGCTCCTCGGCTACATGGCCTCGACCACCGCCATGACCTACTCTCCAGGTTACGCGCATGACCGCTCCAGCACTGGTTCGTCAGGGCCTTCGATCCACTCTGGGACGACCAGTCTTGCCGCTACCGGCTGCCCCTACAGGTACGTTGATCTCTCCTGTGGTAGCAGTGATATAGGAACCTCCTGTCAGGCATGCTGTTCTGCGAACCCAAGCCATCGGTCACGGTAATGACGGATGCCTCGCTCTTCGGCTGGGGAGTGCACTCCGGCGACCTCCGAGTCTGAGGCCGGTGGATGGAAGACGAGACGTCCCTCCATATCAATGCTCTCAAACTGCTGGCGATCCACAAGGTTCTGGGAGCGTTTCTTCACCTGGTCACAGGCCGCACGATGTTGATCCTCACCGACAACACAGCGGCGGTCTGCTACGTGAACAGGCAAGGAGGGACTCACTCCACTACACTTCTGGACATCGCGCTCGACCTCTGGAATTGGTGCGTCTCACTTCAGATACATCCGGTGGTGGTTCACCTGGCAGGGCAGGAGAACACCACAGCGGATGCCCTTAGCAGGGACACCACTTCCCACCACGAATGGTCCCTGTCGGCCGAGGCCTTCCAGATGGTTCAGGACCGATGGGGCGACCCAACCGTCGACCTTTTCACGACCAGCCAGAACACGAAGTGCCGTCATTTCTGCTCGAGAGCCGGCCACGATTGCCACTCCATCAGAGACACGTTCCAGTTCCCGTGGGACGAGGGACTTCTCTACGCCTTCCCTCCATTCCCGCTCCTGGGCCGCCTGATATCAAAGATCATCACAGACTGAGCAGACGCGATCCTTGTGGTACCATCCTGGCCGAGGCAGCACTGGTTCGGGCCCCTGATCGAGGCCACCCGGGGGAGGATTCTCAGGTTCCCGACGGTACCGGATCTGCTGTCCCACTCCGACGGTCTCGTGCTGCACCCGGACCTGCCAGTATTGGCCCTCCATGCCTGGAGGATATCGCCG
The DNA here is from genome assembly GCA_948472985.1 of Iguana delicatissima. Taxonomy (NCBI): domain Eukaryota; kingdom Metazoa; phylum Chordata; class Lepidosauria; order Squamata; family Iguanidae; genus Iguana; species Iguana delicatissima. Next base: position 216,487 of record CAOKZL010002222.1, on the reverse strand, counting down.
TAGACGACCCGGTCATTGGTAACGTCTTGACCGCGGCCAGGAAGGACTCCACTCGTAGGAACTATCATTACAAGTGGCAGCGCTTCATGGCCTTCGCTGAGGAACGTTGAGAGCGGGTATCGCCTGTCAACCTGCATACCGTGCCCCACTTCCTCCTCCACCTCCGACAACAGGGCCGGGCCTTCCCGTCGCTCAAGGTGTACCTCGCCGCGATCGTGGCATACCAGCCGCCACGATCCCCATCGGCTGCTCTCTTCAGGGACGGTACCGTTAAGCAGTTCCTAAAGGGCCTGCAGCACCTTTACCTGCTGGTATCGCCACCACTACCGCCATGATCGCTGTCATTGGTGCTGTCGCAACTGATGAGGCCACCCTTCGAGCCAATGGCGTCGACAAACGACAGGCTGCTTGTGATGAAGACCGCGTTCCTAGTGGCTGTCACCTCTGCCAGGCAGGCGGGAGAGTTGACGGCGGTGCGGTGCGATGAGCTGTATCTGGTCTTCCATCGTGACAAGGTGGTCCTCCGGCCTGACATCTCCTTCCTGCTGAAGGTGTTGTCCAGCTTCCATCTGAGCCAGGACATCATCCTGCCAGCCTTCTATCCTGACCCAACTACACCTCTGGAGCGGTCCCTCCACTCCCTGGATGTTCGTCGGGCCCTGGCATTTTACAAGGACAGGATTGCAGCCTATAGGCAGACACCACATCTTTTTGTCGGCTATGGCAGGCGCCGGAGGGGCCACAAAGTGTCCACCCAGTGCTTCTCCAAGTGGGTGGTACAGACTATACACCTGGCGTACGAGCTTGCCAAGAAGCCTCCGCCAGATCTTCTTCGGGCTCACTCCACCAGAGCCGTGGCGACATCTGCTGCCCTCCTGCAAGGGGTCGACCTGCAGGAGCTGTGCCGTGTGGTGACCTGTTCCCAACTATTGACCTTTGTCCGCCACTACAGGCTTGACTGCCAGTCCAGGAGAGATGCTTGATTTGGCCTTGCTGTGCTGTCTTCTGTTCTGTAGGGTCTGGGACCTGACCCACCATACTGTTGGTAAGCTACACAGTCTCCTAATGTATGAGGCACAGAGACCACGAAGAAGAAGAACAGGTTGCTTACCTGTAACTGTGGTTCTTCGAGTGGTCATCTGTGCCCTCATACATCCCCGCCCTGCCTTCCCCTCTTTTTCAGGTCCCATCTTGTTCGGCGGACCAGAACTGAGGAGAGACCGTTGCTCGGCAGGAGGAGCATGCGCAGTACCGACGTGGGGGAGGGGTTCCCGCCAAACCAACGACCTCTAGAATCTTCTGAATGCTACCGCGCAGGCGCGAAATCTCCTAATGTATGAGGGCACAGATGACCACTTGAAGAACCACAGTTACAGGTAAGCAACCTGTTCTTCTTCTCTGAATCAGTTTGCTGATGGGACTGCAGTCCTGAAGAGACCCCCACTCCCTACAAGGGCAAATATTCTAGAGAATCTTTTAACCCCTAGATTTTCATAAGGCCCAAGGCATTAAGGGAAGAGGGAAATGGAGATTATAATCTCCTTTTCCTTTTTATTCATGATACCATTCCAGAAGTCAGAACATAAGAAGAGCCATGCTGGATTAGAACCAAGGCCCATCTAGCCCAATATTCTGTTCAAAATGTGGGTGATCATTTGCTCACACAAAGTGACGTGAGGGCAACATTGCTCTCTGCCTTGTACTCTATAGCAACTGATGCAGAGAGGCTTATTGCTCCCAAAGCTGGAGGTGACCAAAATGAACTCTGCTCATGGGTTCTCTGGATTCTATCTGTTATCTAAACAGAAAGTTTCTCAATAAGTAGACAAAATGAAAACTTTGATAATTATAGAAAGCAAGAGAAATAATCACAGACAGATAGAAGCAACATAGATATGCATGCATAATATAAATGCAATGTACAGGTCTTCAAGTCACCTGTTGACTCATGGTTGACCCTGTGAACTTCATAGGGTTTTCTTAGCTGCGAGTTACTCAAAGGTGGTTTGCCCATGGCTTCCTTTGAAATATAGCCTGCAGCACTTGGTGGTTCCCCATCAAAGTCCTAGCCAGGGCTGACCCTAATTAGCTTCCAAGATCAAATCTGGCGCCTTCAGGGTATTTAGGCATTACATGCATACCCTTACCTAAATATAACCTGAGATGTGGTAGACAAACAGGATAAAGAAGAGAATAAATAAAATAAGAAAAACATAATGATGCTAAATTATAGGCCATTCATTCTGTTAACAAATTATGTTACTATTTTAGGACTTGGGTGGGCAGCTCACAGGGTTCAATAAGCCCCCTGCCACTTTCCATGTGTTTCACAGAGCCCTGCCCACTATTAGCTTAGCTAATGAGTGGGATGATACCGTGCTCCTGACATTGGACCTGTAAATCCCAGTGTTCCTCACCATTGACTATGCTAGCAGAGGACTTATTGGGACTTCCAATTCAATAACATCTGGAAGGGTGCATGATTCCTACCCTTGATCTAGCTGATTACAAAGAGGGAAGGCAATGGCATTATTTGGGCATTGCTGTTATTAAAAACAGTGTGCTTCCAGTTGTTGGAATCACTGGAAAGAAAGGTTTTGACCTTGTTTTCCCCTCTGCATCATCCTGATATGGCCAAGAATTTCTGCTTTCGACCACTAAGAGCAACAGGGAAATAGTGATCTTCATCAGGCTTGCTAGGAGAAGGCTTTAATCTGCCCTCTCCATGCAATTCTGAAGCAGCCAAGATCTCTATCTCCACACTGCAGCAGGATCACTGAGGGAAGAAACTGTCTATGTGTGTGCACTTATGAAACAGGATGAATGGAAACAACATGGATGAGTTATAAAAAGAAAGACTAGATATCCTTTCCTCACCCACTCTAGACCTGGGCCTGTTGTCAGAAGTATGTGGTCTTTTACCTCTTTTCCACAGGAAAATGCATTCCTTCATCCTCAAAAGGTTGCTTGCTATAGCTCTTAGATAACCTGTATTAGCAGTTCCATCACGTTCTTATAAAATCATCAGGAGTAGGAACAGAAGGAGGACACATGGTGGCATATTCTCATCATCTTACTAAAATGTCTGCTCCCTTAGGAATGTTCATAGCACTTTCTGTTACAGGAACGGAGTTCGAGTGTTACGTGACTTCATGTGGTCTGTCAGTACTGATATAGAGGTCCAAATGGTAAGAGGAATGATTGCACCATAGTAAAATTAAATAACATAGTCTGGTTACCCTAAAATGTGAAGAAAGTAGGACTTCATCTGTTTTTATAGTAAAAATTGTATGGAGTGGAAACTTGGGCTTGTTAGGTGATTACAACAGTTAAAAGGCACCACTGCATCTCTGATACTTTTAATGGAAATTGGAATCAGCCAGCATCCAATGTTGCAACTATGGAAGGGAAAGTTCTCCCAAATGGGTGGCTAAAACAGAAGAGAGGAGTCCTGGGAAATAAGGAGAGAGTAGCATTTTGGCAGGGGAGATTTCCTTCCTACTTAGATCCCTGAGGTCATGGCCAATTCTATGGTTAGATGTCAACTGTTTTTCAGCAGCTGCCCCAAAATCAGTAAATTGTGTGAATTCCTTTCATCTCTTCTCATGTGATTCCTCAAAGTTATTTTTATTTAAAGAGTAAAGGATAATGGGCTTTACAGGTTCCCAGGTTACATGTAGGATCTTAACACTTATGGAAATGCATATAGAGATTTGAATAACAACTGAAAACTAATTATATGTATTTATTATTTCAGATCCAAAGTTTTCTTAATAATACACTTGAACCAGAACAAAGAACACAGTTAACTGATTTTGTGGTGGAAGCAAAATCTGAAACAGAAAAAAGAAAAGAATCAGTGACTAAAATGATCAAGTGGATGAAGAAAAATATGGATGGCTGACATTGAGAACATTTCCAAATATCTATTTTGGCTTGGTGGCATCTTAATTTTTTTAAAAAAAGACACACTTTTGTTGCATTTGTAGAAAATGGAATGTCACTTCATGTTTCAGATAGAAGTAGACTTATGATATGCTGCCCAGAGAAAAGCAAATTGTTACGCTGAGCAAAGGATCACATTTCAACCCAGGACATTACCAGCTGGAACATATTTGCATATTCTAGTGAATACTTCTTCTCAGTGGTAATGCACTTTAAAAATCTGGGTTTAAACAATGTCTAAACGTATCTGGGTCTAAGAATATCCTGAACCATAAACGAAAGCAACAAAGGATACAGTAGTGATCAAAAATGAAGAAGCAGATGCAAGAACAAACTGTTGTTCTCTATGCTCTGTGACTGGTGTGCTATGTGATGTCACATCCAGCATACAGTTCTCCAATTTAATTTTTCTTATCTTTCACTGGAGGTGAAGATAGTAGAGCCATGTGTTCAGTTATAGCTCTGTGTCATTGTGTTGTAATCATTGCAGGCAGTGACCAATAGATGCACAAAGTTTAATATTTTAATCTCAGAGATTTTCTACACTAACTACATGTAAATTTACCTTTTATATTTTCTACAGATTCTTAATCCATTGACTGTTTTTGGATCTAGTTGACAATCAAGTATAGCATTTTAGTCGTCATTGTTCAAGCAGCCTATAGATGTTTATATAATATGGATATATTTATTTGCCTAAACATGAAATTGCACGGGTAGAGCAAAGACAAAAGTCCAGAATACAGAATGGCTCTCAGTGCCTTCAAGCATTCTTACCCTGTTGCTGGATTTTAGTCACAGAGTTTTGAAAACTATAAAGCAAATGATGGGAGATATGGAAAATTCCTCTGTTGAAATCCACTGTATCATAAAAGAAAACAAAAAAACAGAATTTTGTCATGTCTCAAGTTTCCTTTTCATTGCTGCTATGACACAAGAGGCATCTTTGGCATCTAGTACACCTACAGAGAACTTATTCTATGAGCACATATCTTTATGTAGCCAGAACTGAGCTATCCATACATGAGATGGAGATACTAAAAAACATAGGGAACCCCTGAGCTTACAAAAGTAAAAAACATAGTGTTAGAACCCTATTCCCCAAAGACTGGAATAAAGTATCATTGAAGGACTCTTTGGTTAGAACCTTGAACAAAGCATTCCAAACTGCAACATTTTGTTGCAGGTCCCACTTGTTGACCAAAATTCTGTAATAATTGTCAGCTGCAAAGTGCCCAGTTATGAGTTCACCTTTTTCAGGGTGGAATTAATGATTGAAATTAAAAAAAAAAAATTGGTGGGTATTCTGTTTGACATTTTTTTCCTAAACTCAGAGTGATTTCTGTTTTTGAATGGCTTGTTTTACTCAAACCTCTCAAAGTATCACCAAGATCACAAGCAGTGTTTTGCTGGGAATATCATCAGCTCATTGGAATATCTTGCACATTGGAATATAAAATGTTATTGAAAATTGATTTTTAATTTCGCATGGCTATACTAGTTTTCTGTGTGGTATTACTTAGTGATGGTTTTGTTGCAGATAGATAGATAGGTGGATGGTGTTTTGCAGTTTCCTCTCCCACAGCAGTTTGAATTTCAAGACATTCTACAGCATTATTTTTCTTTGGAAAAGAGTATTAAGAGATTTGTGAAGCCTTTGTAAACAATAAAATAATTACAATTACTCATTTTGATCAGGGTTGACATGATTACAAGAGGAAACATGCAAGCAGTGTTCATTCTTGAGAAACATGAAATGAATAAATGAGTACTTTGTTTTTTTCTGTTTTCATACTTCTGTTGAAATAGCCAAAGGAGAGGTATCCAAGTTTCAAATACTTATTAGCTGGTGCACCTTCTTTATGTGGATTCCATTCTGGGCATTGGAATGGAAGAACAAAATGTGAAAATGTGAGTTTTGCAACTTATACCCGGAAGTTAAAAACTAACCATATCTTTGGATTTTGTATGATTTTGCATGATTCAGTACTGATCAACAATGTTACTGAAAAATCTGCTGTCCTTAAGTTTATGAAACCAATAAAAAACACTCAGATTGAGTAGGGTAAGAAAGCCTATTTAATTAAGTCAATTAAAAATTAACATTAAAAATATCAGTTGTACAGTCGGACTGCTTTTAAGTTTGTGTCACCCAGAAAAAGTCAGTGATGAACACATTCTCCATTTGAAATTTATATTCCCCTTGTCCCTTCAAAATACACATTTGGATCCCATTGGTTATAAAACCTGCATGCAGACACACGCTAAAGCTACTTAATCTTGAGGGTTGCATTACAGCCATCCTCCCTTCTCGGAGAATTAAAATGTTTATCTTCCAGCACAGGTCAGTTTGTAACGGGTTGTTTTTCACTCTGGTGTCTCTTTATCTTTTTCTACATCCTGTTAACAAAATAGTTCCTTTTACTGCTCAAAGCATGTTCCCTTGGTTATACTGTAACACACATTCTCTTGCCTAAAGGCACATATTCAATTACTAACTTCATCTGCTAGAAAAATACTATTTTTCAACTATCTAAAATAATTCATTATTTTATATTGTGCGTTATCAGTAGTTCTGGCACACAACCCTCAGGAAATCAAACTGCTTGGATATCTGGTATGTGTTTCAATTTAAACTGCAGTGCAAAACCATATTTGCATTCATGCTAAAAGTTCTGTTGACTGTATGGTACCAAAATAATAGTGATTAAAAATTTGTTTCAAAACTGTAGTTCATCATCTTAAAATGTGCATTTTTCTAGGACCACGTAATATTCTTTTCATACGGTGTCAATCCCTGATTAAAGGATGTCTCAGGTGTGTTAACAGTAGTAATTGGCACAATCACATGGTCCATTGTGTCCTATTATGTTTGTAAGTAACAAACGAGCACCGTTGCTACTAAGAGACTATTTGCAGGTCTACAGACTGTTAGGTAATTTTGCTATCTGTTGAATTTGTGCTGTAAAAACATCAAAAGAAATACAGCTTCAGCTTGCTTATTGCATTTTAGTTCTCTTAGTAGTTAAGTTTCATTAAAGAATGTGGATAAGAAAGCTAACTTTCTAGAAAATAGTGATCTAGGTAAGTAATATTCAGATTATCCTTTGGACATTGTAATGAATATTTAAAATTCTGAAACCTTAAATCTTCCTGAGATATGAGATCTACATTTTTAAAAACTGAGACTTATCTTTGGCTGAAACTGACACTTTCTATCATAGCATGCATGACATTCAATACATTTTCAGTGTTTATTCATATGAACCAAAACATCTTTCTTCTATGTAGTGCTATAATCGGGGGATGGAATAACTAAGGAAAAATAAATCCTAAATTTTAAGCATAAGCTATTTTTTTTAGTTCTAGTATCAGCATGGCTTCAAGTACTCAAGTATATGTTTCTTCCAGTACAAGGATTTTTTACAGAATTTAAAAAGTCACTGAAATGTATGAGAAAGTAAAAACATTTTCACACTAGACTAAGTTTTCCTGCTATTGTAGATGGGATTGGAGTGAGGAACATTTATTCTAATGAGAGCTGTGGTTGAGTTTTAAACTTTTAGAAGGTGTATACAAAAAGACACATTATGGTATTTTCTGAACAACATGTTCAGAATTAGCTTGGTAAACTAATCAAAATACCTGTTTGAGCAAGCAGGAGACTCCACCTGTTAGTATCTAAAACACTCATACTTGCCAATAGCTTTTCTACTAAAAATTGAATTATATCATCAATGATGTAAGAGACTGAAGTTGATCTGCAAACCTGTATGTTAAATTTGGAAGAGAATAGTCTTTTTAAAAGGTAGTATTGGTTTGTGCTTTTGTGTGTGTGCGGGCAGGTTTGTTTTTTTTTAATGCCTAGTCTCTGGTTTCACTCTTGGGAATAGCATATAGGATGATGTCAGTCAGCTCACTCCAGCTTTAATTGTGAAGCAGTATTTTTGTAAAACTCAGTTTGATGCATTCATGAAATATCACTAGCAAGAGAAAAGGAGAATTTGATTCCTCCTCCCGCATCAAGTGGCCTAATGCTACATATGTCAAGTAAGTGGAGGGTGCAATAGCATCTTCTCATTCTGGGAGAAATTAGAGTGGCCGTATAATAACTCTAGCATCTCACTGAGAAACTGTCAGCTGCTAAAGGCATCTGCCAATCATGGCTGATTCAAATTTTAAATACAAGCAGACTTTATATATACATCAAGTTCCAGCTTCTATATTTTACATATAGGAATAAGATGAACTGATATGGTGAACAAACATCTCAGGGATGACAAGCTATAGTAAGTGAAATATTTCTCAAGTACTAATGAGATTAATCAATTTTCCAGTGAAGACAGAAGTATTCCAAGTATTTCCTTTCACTCTGCATGTATTGCTTTGTTAATTCCACTGAAGAAAGAGAACAGCAGGAGTTGCTTTAATTACCAACTGATGGAACATTGTACTTTCAGTAAACTCCATGAAGTCACTGAAATACCAGAAGTGCCTATGAATGCACAGTGTGGTTGAGCCGTCTTGTGCTAATTTTGGATTACATGTTTTCAGTTGAAAATATGCTGCGAATGAAATCCTGGAACTATAGAGATTATGGAGATAATTGAACATCCTTTGCTTCCTGAGTATTCTGGAGCATAGAGCAATCTGCAAAAAGGGCTGCTGTGTTTCACCTTTGGTTAAGATCATGTCAGCTTTGTGCTGGAGATTACAGAAAGAACTGCGATGTTAGCTGCCTTCACTGGCTTTATCCTGACTACAGTTGGTCCTCCATATTCAAATGTACATGTGTGTTTCTGGGAAGGGGGCCAAGGCATGGTAAGCAGAGCAGGCACCCAGGGTCCAAATCAGATCACGAAGAGAAGAGGGAAGGGAGAGTTTGATATGATGGCCCTATACTTCCTCTCTCACACCCATCTCCTTCCTTGGATGTGGGGAGCATTGGGAGAGGGCTTGTGCTAAGAAACTGAAATTCATTCTTAGTTGGCCAGCCAGTGCCTAGAGTGGTGGAGGAGAAAGAAGAGGAGGATCAGAGCTGGGTTTTTACAGGGCTGTGCAGCTTGATCAGAGCTGCTGAGAGGGAACGTTCCCCTAGGAAAGAAACACCTCAGATGAGGGGCAGAGGTTGAAGAAACTCATAAACAATCAAATCTGTGAAAGTCAAACCTGCAAATGTGGAGGCCAACTGTAATTCTTCAGAAAGGTATGTGAGATCACCAGTAACATGTTATTTATCCTTTGTTCTTTATCCCACAGCAGCGAAGCATGAAAATATGCTTCCGGTTTTTATTAGATGTTTGTGGCTACAGTGAGCATACTCAGAACTAGGAGGTTGCCTTAGGGAATTTAGATGTATTGATGTTTCTGCACTATCAGCCAGTTAAAGTAAGCTGTTATAACAGGGGTGGCAAATTATGGAACTCCAGCATCAGTTCCCACAATCCTGTACCACTGATTATCTTTGTAGTCCAAAAAAGTAGCTTATATAGAAACATCCTTTATGAATGGTAGGAAGTTATAGTGGTTAAGGAGACCAAGAAGTCAAAAACTCCACCCACATAAACCTCATAGTTACATTACACTTCTGCCTTCTTGGCACACTTAGCCTATCTCACAGGACAGTGCTGGGGGTATAACCAGGGAGAAAGCTTGGATCCCATAAGTGAATGAAGTTTCACTGCAAGAAACTCCTCCCCACTGCTATCCTGAAACCTCTCTGGTAAATTGGGAGGCCCTCTTGAGGGAATGGGTAGGGTATAGGGGTGCTATTGGGGAGTGGGGATTACTCAAAATTGAATGGATTATTTTGATTATCCCCAACTATAATCTTACCAAGTATTTAAGGAGGATTCTGCTTGATTTAACCAAAGGCTTTTCTACTCAGTGTCCTTCCCTCCACAAAACCAAATACCTCTGAAAAGCCTATAAGCAGGTGTTATGGGAATAACATTCTTCCTCTAAGGTTAGCTTTCTGCAGTTGGTATTCAGAGCTGTGCTGCTTTTCATCCTGAAGCCAATGTATAGCTACAACGACCCAGTCTGTTTTTAAAGCCATGTAAATTAGCAGGTGTGACAAGGTGTTTAAATAATACAGTACAATACAAATCGGTTATTTGGGTTATTTCTTAAAGGCTGTATACTAGGCCTTCCAGATACAGCTGAACTGCAGTTTCCAGCATCCTTCATCATTTCCTATCTAGCTAGGGCTGCTGGGAGTTACAGTTTAACAATATCTGAAGTGTGCCACAGTTTCCACCACTGCCCTATATTATTCAAACGTCCCTTCAATTCCTTTGGTTCTCTCTTGTACTGGAAGGAGTCCATTCCAGTTAAAGAGCATTGGTTTTGTAAAGCTCTCACTTCATTCTATAGCACAACTGTATGGCTATAGCATAGCAACTCCCTGACCGCCCCTCCCCCAGTTTTAAATTTTAGATAATGGACAAATTTCATGCATACTAATATATATTAGATATCGTCATCTTCTGTCTACATCATGCACAACAAAGTAATTTGAATGAGGCAACACTTTGAAGACTTAAAGTTTTAAGAGAAACTAGCTCTGGAGCATATGCAGACTGAGAACAAAAATTACACAATATATATATATATATATATTGTGCATTGTGTGTGTGTGTGTGTGTTTGCCTTCAAGTCACTTGTCAACTTATGGTGACCATATGAACTTCATAGGTCCTGCCCATTCCAAAATAACTTGGAATCATGATACTGCAATAAGCCTTTACTCTTCAGATTTTTCTCCAACACAAAATAAAAATGGCTGTTGCAAACTCTTTCCACTGTTCTCCTAATTTTGAAAGTATGCCTGCTCCAGCATACACGTTTCCAGGTATCTTTTTTCTCTTTCCAACATCTCCTAAACATAGGTATTTTGATATTAAGGTATCTTAAAATATAGACTGTAACATGCACATCTGATATCAAATAGTATAATTTCCAGGACTCACCATATGCTAACCCCATCAACAAAGCTAATATTCTGAGAAACCAGGTGGACACATTTAGAAGATACGGTTCTTGAGTTTACCTCAATTCAATATGTGCCAAAGGTTTTACCATATCCAGGTATACCTCAGTTAACGTAGTGGATATGTTCCTGGGCATTACTCCTTTCAAGGAAAATATGGTACCAGAGGCACAAATACAGGGAAAGAATAGGGATAGTTTTGTATGCCACAAAAAAGAAGAGCAGTTCAACATGCTTCAGGAAACTTTTTATTAAAAACATACCATATGCATATGTGAAATGAAACAATTCAGCTAAACCTTTCATAGGTAAACTGAAGAGTGAAACTTCTAGAGGTCACTTGAAAGCCTCTTCCAAAATGCCTCTAGAAATTACTTCTTTCACCAGTCTTCATTTTTCTCGTGGTTTCCATTTTCATGGCCAAATGTATAGATCTGTGCTTTCTTGACATTCTGGGAATAGCTGATGAAAAGGATTTATCTGTCCTTGTCTTTTCTCTCTGTTCTGCTGGTCAAGCATGTCCAAAAAGGGATTCTAGAGATACCTTCTGTTTACCTTGCCTCTTATAGGCAGGCACATACAGCTACAGTTTTAGCAACTAAAGTAGTATCCCATTCCTTCCCAGCTCAAATCTGATGGGATTGGTCTCTGCAGACATGCTGCTGCAACAAAACATCCTCTTCAGCAACCTCCCAGTGTCACTGCTGCTAAAAAACCCCAAAACTTCCAGCTAGCCTGAGGCTGAGGAAGAAAGCTGTTGCTGGGCAGGCATAAAAAGACTTTGTAAAGAGTAGCTCTTTGTTAGAGGCTCTGTTATTTGTAGTATGCAATTATACAGTTATCTGTAGGATTACACCAACAGAGAGAGAGAAGTTGTTCATTGCTTGGAGGGGACAGCTGGAAAATACACCTATAACTCTTTCTGTTGCCCCTTATTTACTGCTAATAAAGACAGTTCTTTATGTGAGGGAGGTTTCCTCCTGGTAGCCTACAGGGATCTGACCTTAAGTCAGCCTTCACAGTCCTCTTCTCCCTTTTGTACTTTGAGGTCAGCAGAGTTAACACAGGAGCAACGCTCCCTTACAAACATCAGGGAAGTATACCGGATAGTTGTTAAATGCAGTTTCCTACTTAAATGGAAGTTGTATTCTCCTGTTGTTCTGCAGTCGCCTCTAGAGAAGAAAGCCTGACAGGGTGGATCCTTTCTTCTTCTGCTTGTAACTGAGAACGTTTGTCAGAATGTTTTGCTCTGACAAAAAGAAATGTACCTTGGCATAACATTACCTCGCCTTCCTTTTAGTATGTATGTCCTCTCACACCTGTTGACCTATGGCAACTGCATGAATCTCACATGGTTTTGTCAGTTCCTCCCCCTAAACTTTAACCTACAGCACGTGGTATTGGCTGGCGGTCTCCCATCCAAGTACTAACCAGAGCTGGCCCTGCTTAGCTTCCAAGATGAGACAGGATCCCGTGGGATTAGGGACTGGGGAGAAACATGCGTTTGATCTTTTGCCTTTTTAAATGCTATAGAAACAAGGCCCTTTTTGCCCCTCACAGATAGTTTAAAAAAAAAAGTCTGGCAGAAATCTGTTATGGTTCTCCCAGCTGCAATTTGCAGCCAAACCTTCCCACCCTACAAAATTGATCCGGGCAGCTCTGGAGAGGACTGTGTGGCTTGAACGGAGCTCCTCGTCCTAACCCGAAGGGGGCGTTCTGAGCTAAGCAGCCTTTGCCAGAGATCCGGGCAGCTAAAGGAAAGAGAAAGTAAAGCTAAGAGCAAGAAACTGCTCCGCAATCAGTTGAGACTTACAACTAGTTGCCTCTGCTCCAACGTGAGGGGAATCTCCGGCACCGCAGCCTCAAGCTGTGCAAGATCCTCACTTGTTGGAGGACGAGAAGACAATCTGAACGAGGAGCAATAGAAATCTTTGTGGACACGTTGCACGCTCAGAGGGTTCAGAGCAGTGGACCCAGAAGGGTGGCTTTTTCTGAGAAATCTTCAGACTGTGTCTGTAAGTATTTTGCGGTGGAGGTGGAAGTCACCGTGTCCTATGACTTCTCTGACTACAACAGGACACATTTCATTTCTGACTATGCCCCACTTTGCATCTCCAACATTCGTTTCTCAGCAGTGGTGCTGTGGTCTTAGCAAAGCATCGTTTCGTTTCTTTTCTTTATTTAAAGGATGAGCACTTCTGTCTCTACAGTACTGGTGTGTATAAAGCTTTGCATGTGTCCGTGTTGAGACGTTCAGGAACATGTTAGCTAGCACGCCAGTGTCAAAGAGATTTTCCCTGTTCAACCGGTGCTCAAACTTAATATATCTTTGCTGCCATACAACCGCCTTGTCTATTTTGGGAAGAAAATGGGGAGAGATTTATTACACTTACTTACAGGCTAACCTTTCTACAAGAGCTCACAGAGGCCCATAACATGTGGTTCTGTCCCTCTCATTCTTGCAACAGCTATGTGAGAGAGGTTAAGCTGAGACATTAGCCATTTCCGCACTAGACTGTTATAGCGTTATGATTCCAATTTCAACGTCCTATGGAATCCTGGGGTTTGCAGTTTCGAGAGGGGCCAGTGACCCCTCCCAAAACTGCAAACCCCAGGATTCCATAGGATGTTGAAACTGGAATCATAGCGCTATAACAGTCTAGTGCGGAAGTGGCCATTGTGAATGGTCAAGTAAGTCATGAAATCATAGAATAATAGAGCTGGAAGAGACCACGGGCCATCCAGTCTGACCCCCTGCCATACAGGAACACACATCGAAGCAGTCCCCACAGATGGCCATGGAGCCTCTTTTTTAAAACCTCCAAGAAGGAGACTCCACCACACTCCAAGGCAGCGTATTCCATTGCCAGACGGCTTTGACCATCAGGAAGTTCTTCCTGAGGTTCATGTGGAATCTCTTTTCCTGCAGCTTAAATCCATTGCTCCTTTTCTTAGTCTCTGGAGTAGCAGAAAACAAGCCCGCTCCCTCCTTGACATCTCTTCAAATATTTAAACATGGCTATCATGTCCCCTCTTCTCTTCTGCAGACTAAACATACCCAGCTCCCTAAGATGCTCCTCATAGAGCATGGCTTCCAGATTCTTCACCATATTTAAGTATCATGGTTGACTGTAGGTATGAAATTAGATGCCTGTCTGTGCTACAGAATTAAGTGGATTTAATCATCCTTTCACTTTCTCATAGTATTTTGAGAAATATCGTTCAGGGCAGTACGCTAGACCTTTTTTAGAACTGGTCATTGGTAACTACAGATCTAAAGATGGAGACATGGCTTCTTTCAGTTCCCTTTGTTTAGGCACCTGCCTTTTCTGGCTGCTTGATTTGCTTAGCGATATGACATGTATGTATATTTATTGTGTGCAAGCACACACACATGTCTTTTAGGCACTGTTCTGTGTCCCAAGGATCCAGTATCAGTTCTTTCTGTGTGTACACACTGTAAACCAGAGTTTACTGACTTGTTCACCGATGTTCTGGAGCCTCTAATGGTACTAGCACAAATGGCTCCTGCTATCTCTGGGATCTCAGTGTTCCTGATCATTATGGTAGCTGGCCCTCCTTCTTCCTTTTGGATCTGCCTATCTCTGCATGGGAATGCCATGGGCATATTAGGACTAGTAGTTATTCTACAAGAGCATGTCATGCAAGGGTGGCACACTACTGGCCACTTTTCTCTCTCTCTCTCCTCAGTTAGTAGTCTTAAGAGTTTTTTGTTTAGATGTGTACATTCCCTTATACTTGTGCTCTCTGTGTTGAAGAGGTCATTGTTCAGAATGTCGCTTACACACTAGCGCAAAATATGGATGCGTGCACAATCATATACTGTGATGGGAAAAGCAGGGCTGCACTTGGCATGGGTAATTCTTACCTTTCAGCACTTGGTCAGTTCTGGTGTATAATCTTCTGTAAATAAGAATTGATCAAGGCAATGAAGGTGATTTTAGAAACAAGTTCACTGACGTGATTTACTCTTGTGCCTAAGATTGGTCTTCTCCAACCTGGGGCCCTTCCACACTACTTGATTATAGCGCTATGGTTCTACTTTAACTGTGGTGGTTCCATCCTATGGAACCTTGGGATTTATAGTTTAGCGAGGGGCATTTAGAATGTTCAGCCGGAGAGTTCTAGTGACTCATGAAAGTACAAATCCCAAGATTCGATAGGATGTTCCCACAGCAGATAGAGTGGGTTCACAGCACTGTAATTGTGTAGTGTGAAAGTGCCGCTAATATCTTTCTCCAGATTTCAGCTCCAGTCTCAAAGTGAGCAGGCTTTTATCTGTTACATTGTTCCTTATGCTTGCCTAAACTCATGATAAAAGTAGTTCTTGCTCTTCCCCTCAGAATCCAAAATAATTTTGTTTTTTAATGCATAGCAGTCAGAGATAGGTTGAGGGTTCATCAGAAGAGCTGTCTCATCCTTTCCTAGATGCCATTTATCTCTTCAAGTTCAGTCATCCCTCTTAATTGTGTGTGTGTGTGTTGGGGGCAGTGGGTGGGAATACATCATGGGTAGGAAATTAGCTGAGGGCAAGATTTATCTGCTCAAAGTCCCAGCATTCTCAGCCAGGTTAGGATTGGCTTCCCAAGACCTTTTGTTTCACAAGAAACTCTACAGTGACCTTAAATGAGTTCTTCCTTTTGGCCTTCTCTTAGCCTCATAAAGCTATGTCTGGGCTGTACCAGTTAAGACAGCAGTTAGAGATGTGACTGAATCCCCCTCCATATTTAAAAAAAATCTTTTCCATATATAACTTTAAATGACTGGGAAAATCTTAGATTTCTCCTGCACGTGGTGATTGTGTGTGTGTGTGTGTGTGAGAGAGAGAGAGAGAGAGAGAGAGAGAAACATTCACCCATGAACACCATCAACCTTTTGAAATGGTACAGGCTTTAGGGCTGTTTCCTCAGGGAGAATTAGGCTTTAGTAGCCCAGCCCGACACTGAGACAGAGAGAATTTTGGTTCAGCCAGGATTCTATTGTAAAATTCTTATGTAAGTTTCACCTCTTGGTTTTTGAACAGGCTGATGAAAGATACCTTTTTTTCTTGTTAATTAATAGATAGGGTAGAGAGGTCACAGCTTAGGGGACAAGGTGGGAACAGAACTTGGAAAAATTACTTTTTCAGATCCAAAACTCACTGAATTCTCTCACACAGCATGCCCACAATAGTGAGACTTATGAGGATGAAGGGGGATTTTTTTTTAAAAGAAGCAGGATTTAGAGACAGATTGTGGGTGAAGATAACTGTTGTTGATACTGTAGTTTGTTCCAAAATTGTGCGTATGACATAGGCCCTTTCTGCACGAGGCGAGGGAATCGCTCCGTGCCGTTACCTGCTGCGAGGTCTGTAGATCCGCACTGCTCCGGCTTCCAAAATGGCGGCTTCTGGCTTCCAAAATGGCGGCTTCCGGTTGGTTGTGGATCCTGACCAACCGCTGAAGCTTGCCACGCCTAAAGCCTGCTCTCCGCAGATCACAGGCTCGCATCGGTGCGAGCCAGTGAATCTGCACAAGGGAACAGTAACGCAACGGCGCGTTCCAGGAAAATAAAGACCTGCTTTTTCTGGTCTTTCAAAAGCACACTGGAGGACCATTGGCGTCATCTTGGAGCATACTGAGGTGCGGATCTCTGGTAAGTAGTCCACTCCTAGTCCGCTCCAAGGTGCAGACGACCTCCCTGTGAGGACGCACTGCCCCGTTCTAATTGCCTGGTGCGGAAAGGGCCATTGATGTGTATAGTAATTGAAAAAAGTTTTACCAGCTAAAGCTTTAAAATGAGTTACAGTTTGGAAGTCTAAATTAGGATTTAGTCTGTGATCAAAAGATCAGTGATTCTGAATGAGACACAGAAGTAGATAAATGGGTGTTTTAGCCCTATCAGTAATAATTATTCCCAATAGTACTAACATTTTGATTTTCATCCTTCATGTTTTATGGTTACCATAGCGATACGCAAACCTAGGGCCTTTCTGCACTACAACGTTAATAGTGCTATTATTTCCACTTTCAACGTCCTATGGAATCCTGGAGTTGCCAGTTTAGGGACGGGCCTTTAGACTTCTCAGCCAGAGAGCTCTTTGGCCTCAGTAAACTACAAACCCCAGGATTCCACAGGGATGTTGAAAGTGGAATAATAGCACTATAACAGTATAGTGTGGAAAGGCCCCTAAACTGAAAAATTAACACATCAATATTAGTATGACACCTAAATGTTTAAGGAGAAAGTGGACTTTTTGTTTCTGGAGTAATGAGACCCAGATATTTTGACAGAGAGGCTAATGGGGACATCAGAAAAGAAAGGTTGAGGATGAGTGCTTTTGCTTCCTGTGAAGTGGCCTCATCTTTGCATCTTCTTGGGGCAATAGTGACACCTAATGGCCTGTTGATTTAGCTACATTCTGTATTTTGCTGTACAGTATTTGTAAACAAAAATGGTGAACTGTTTTGTATTCCAAGCTGACACAAAACTTTTCTTCGTGACCAAACCATTATCTCAGCAATTGGCCTTGCCATCAGACAAACATATATATCAATAAAGCCAAGGCAGAGAGCCAGTGTGATGCAGTTGTTTGAGTGTTGGACTAGGGCTCTGGATAATTGGGTTCGAATCGCTGCTCAAACATGGAAACCCACTGAGTGATCTTAGGTGTCACACTCTCTCAGCCTCAGAGGAAGGCAAGGGAAACCTCCTCCCAACAAATGTTGCCAAGAAAACCCCGTGATAAGCTTGTCTTAGGGTTGCCATGAGTTGGAGGTTACTTGCAAGCGTACAACAATAACAAAGTCAAGACAAGACAGTCTCTGCTTTCAGACTTACAATTTTAAAAGAAAGGATGGGAAAGGAAAAAAGGAAAGGGGAAACAGAAAGCAAAAAGGAAAATGAATTGAACTGACCTACTTCAAATGCCAGATTTTGGAGAATTTAGACTAAATTGTACTAAACAAACTGTCCACTATTTTATTTATTTAAAATATTTTACACTTGATCTTAGCCAAAAAACCGAGAAGCGATTTTTATTTAAAATATTTTTAGATGTTTTTCATTGCAGAACCTTCCCAAGGTGGCTTACATATATAGATAAAATATTTTAAAAAAAGTAAAGCATCTAATTTTAAAATAGTTTAAAAACATTTTACCATCCAACATTACATATATATATTTAGCTGCTGCTATAATAATAATAATATAATATAATATAATATAATATAATATAATATAATATAATATAATATTATTATATAAAATAATAATAATAATAATTTATAGCATTTGTGTCTGTGTATGAGGGAATCATTTAAAAAAAGGGAGTGGTTTGGGGATATGTGAACATTGCTGCTTAGGGATGGGGGTACATTTTTTTCTAGCTCCAGGAACCTTCTGGAGTCACACTGGGCCTTCAGAATGAAAAGTGATATCGATTTTTTTTTTAAATAAAATGATTGTTTACTAACATGAGGAACTGGGGAATACACATCTAGTTTAGTAGAGAATCATGGCCCCTAACCTCACTATGGGACTTTGCAGGGCTGCTCCAAATAAATAAATGTGATCACATTTTTTTAGGGAAAGGGAAACATTTCACAAAATAAGTCTGCGCTTGATGGAACTGTAAATTGTATTGCATGCTGCTAACAATTTTCTAGCAGTGTCCATAAAGGAGCCTGTGCTAAATCACAATTTGTACTACTACAAAGCTGGTGTGATGAACATTGGGCTATGACTTGGGAGACCAGGATTTGAATCCCCTCTCAACCATGGAAACCCACTTCCTCTCATTCTCCAAGAAAGGCAAAAGCAAAGCCCTTCTGAATAAATCTTGCCACAAAAACCTTGTCATAGGTTTGCCTTAGGGTTTCCATAAGCTGGAAACAACTTGAAGACACACACAGCAACAACTGTTACTGTTCAAACAGGGCTGTTGACTCAGTGCATCTGCTTTGCATACCAAATGTTCCATGTTCAGTATTCATGACTGATGGGAAGCAAAGTCTGATAATTACCATGCAGACTAGAATAGTTTGGTATTATCAGGTTAAAAAAATACCCATGCTTAACAGATACAATATAAATTGAGGGTGGGGATTATTTGCCCCTCCTGATGTTGGATTACAAATCTGAGCAGTCCTTTGCTAGCATAATCAGCAATGACAAATGCTAAGGACTGCAGTTCAGTGTCTGCAGGGCAACATGCCAGGGGAATTGTGTTGTACACTGCTAGCAGTTTTCTAGCAATGTCCATAAATGATCCTGTGATAAATCATAGTTTGTACTATTAAAAAGCTAGTGTGGTGTAATGACCATTGGACTACAATTTAGGAGACGAGGATTCGAATCCCCTCTTGGCCAGATTTGAGAAATGTTCAAATGGACTCTCCATGCACAGAGAAAAGCCTCTTTTAGCTCTATGTTTTTGATAGATACATCGATTCTGTTTAGAGATTAACGGGTAAAGTGAATATATACATATTATTCATACTAATCCAGGTATTATTTAAGAGAAATATCAGCATTTACCTTTAAAAAGAACCCCAAATCATCTGTTCTGTTCTATTTTTTAAAAAGATTATATTAATCTACCCCCCTTCCTCACGTAACAATCCACAGTAGGTAACTGAAATTTATGTACATGTAAAAGTGATATTAATGCATTTGTAGGATACTGTATCTGCTGATATGTTTGTTCTGGAATGTAAATGTAATTATGTTCTGTTTAAAGATGATTCTGACATTTTAGTGATGGCGTGGGGGAATTAAAAAATTCAAAACTTCAATTTTAATTTTTTTTTAAAAAAAGATTCATTTTTACGCTCCTTAAGAAAGGCTAGGCAGGAGGCATTTACACTGTGAACTAGCCCATTATTGCGTATGGAACTAAGACTTGCCTATTATTCTCAAAAGAAGAAGAACCCAAGGTTTATGGCTAACTGGTGAGAATTTCTTTTCTGGGGTTGGATTACCTTCATGATTAGAAATAGAATCCTGTTCTGTTCTGTCCCCATATGTTGAAGAAGATAACGGATGTTTTGTAAAAGGCACCTTGGCGTCTCCTTAAAGTGCATGAAATTTCAAACTTAAAGCAAGTAAAGCTTTGTAGTTTTTAAAGGAGTAAGATCACTTTGCTCAAGCACTCCTATGACAAATATCACATAGCAAGAGTGGAACCAAAGAGAAATGTTCAGTCTGTGCAAAAATAAGGAACAGATGTGATTTTTTTTTGCAGAACTAATTAATCATCCTTTATTTATTTGCATGAAAATTTATGCAAACCAGATTTGTTTTTTATCATCTAACAGCCACAGGGGGAAAAAAAGTACTTCATATGTAGCTATAGTGGCTTAATGTACCTATGATCTGATCTTGGTTTCTTATCATTGTTAGTAGGATGAGATCAAAATGATAGTTTTCCAGTTTGGCAGTAGAAGGAATTGACTGGAATTATAATTAGAACTGAATGGAATCAACCCTGGAAGTTTTCTATTCTGGCACATAAGCAAAGGGGGTGATCTGGTCTTGATGCTCATCCTTGGTTTAATAAATGGTGGTTTAGTACTACAGAATTGTTACCTCTGGACTGGTTCAAAATAATGGAAGTGTCTTCTGTCAATAGATATTAACGTATCTGCTGTCTTCCTTGCAAGAAGTAAATGCTAATATGTTAAGAGAAGCATAATTCCTGGAGTAATTTGGCTAAGAAAAGAAACACCTGGTATTTCTCCTTCTGTTTCTGTCCTTTGCCACAGCTTCCAGCAAGACTCCACCTTTCCTCAAAATTTTTGCCCTTCATTGAAAGAGAGAAAGCCTTTGCTTGACTTTCAGAAAGCTTTGGAGAAGGACAAAAAACAAGCGAAGAGACACCAGCTGTCTCTGTTCAAGATGCTTCCTCTAATCTAGTCCACTAGTGAACAGGGAAGGCTTGAAAGAGGTGAGGGTTGCTTTCTTAGATAGCAGCTTCTAGAATCCTACAGCTAGCAAAAGGTGGGGCGGGGAGGAAGAGGAAGAGTAGTCAGTCATTTCTCCTGTTGTTTCTCGTCCTCATCTCTCTGGAACTTAGAACACCCTTCTGTTTCCCTAGCTTACTTGCACAGCAGATGAGACAAGAATTTTTTTTTTTTACATGCAGGGTAAGAGACTTAGGGCCTTTCTACACTACACTGTAACAGTGCGGAAAGGCTCTTAGTTTCTCTCTACTGCAGAAAAAACTAGATGAATCTGGCCTATTTCAGAAGTCCTGTATGGAAGCCCAGATGAGGGTGAAGTGGGGGTTAAGGTCAGGAATAGTGCCAAAACTATGTCAAATGGTATTTGTAGAATGCTTGCATAGAAAACCATGGTCTAATCTTCAGTAATTGTCACTGGATTTTTGAAACGCTGATAGTTTTATTAGATTATGCAGGTCCTGCAGCCCACTGTTGCTTTTAGGTATTAGTAGTCCTTCCAGTACATTACAAATCCTCCCTTGGAACAGCAATTGTACAGTTGTGGTGTATATCCTTTTTACAAGGAATTCTTACTGTTTAAAGATCTGTGGTAGAGTTATAATTGCAAAGAAAGGTTGAGTGACTGGAAAAAAGGAAACCCTGCTGCTGTCTCAACTGAAGAGTTTAATTGTTTGTTTGTAATGCATTCAGTGACTGAAACAATATTCTGAGCTGAATATATAGATGACTCACTTCTTTAAATATATGTATTAAGCAACCATCATCTTACAGGCTATATTACCTTTAAAACAGAGCATGTGGGATATTGGTATTTTATCACATTTTTCTTCATTGTTCTGTTTCTCCAGTTGCTTCTGGTTGAATGAATTCAATGTATCAAGGAACACTCAAGATTGTTTCCCTATTTCAGGAGAATCTGGATTTTAATGACTATTCCTGCCCGTAACATAATAGAATATTGGTGCAATTTATTAATTTACATTACCTTAGGTTCCATTAAAGCTGGATGGGAAACCTGTAACCATCCAAAAGTTGAACCATAGCTTCCACCTCCACTATCATTGGTTGTGCTGGCTGCTGCTTGTGGAAGTTAAGAGTCAGCAGCATAGTTTCCGAACTCTGCTTTTATTTAAACTCCTATGACTCCTGGTAAAGCCCTCTGGGGATCCAAGCATCAGTTATTGGAAGAAATGATAGGACTAGATATAGTTGAAATTTAACATGATCATGGCACTTAAATTTAGTTCTTTAAATTCTGGACACTTTTTACATAGCTTTGAAAATGGAAGAATGTTTCAAAGGAAACTACCCTGCAGGAAGACAGGAAGAACCAGAAGAAGCAATTAGTTGTGCTAAGGAGAATACTTTGGGGCAAAAACAACAGGTATGACTTGGTAGACTTGAGTAAGTCACATGATTTGTTTCTATCTTTCAGTCTTTCTTTTAAATATATAAATTGAATCTTGGAAAACATTAAATTGTCCAGTCATTGAATCCATCCCTTAGAAACACGTGTGAAATCTACATATTGATACAAATGTATGGTATGCCTAGATCTCCCTATTGGGTGTGCCTATTTTTTTTTCATTAAGAAGTTTTTGATTCCTAATTTTACACATACGCAATTTGTGGGTGGTACATACTAAAATGTGCACTCTTTCTCTCTCTCTATATATAGCTAGCTAATGCTTACTTAACATTTGTGCTTTAACTTTTACCCATAGAAGTCCAAATTGGGATTTCACAGACTGTATCAAAAGAAGTCATCTGTTTTTAATTCACATGGATATTGTATTTCTACCTTCATGTAGTCACCATGATGCTGAGGCATTCTGGGAGCTGTAGTGCAAAAAAGGCAACTTTTCCAGGTTCTTAAGAGAACAAAGGCATATAATATCAGGCCATGAGATTGATGCTCTATGAACTCTCTGCCCTGAGAAGCCACAATAAGACATATTGAGTTATTACTAGATAGCATTGATGATATACATAAATGTCATTTTTTGTATATGCTATTGATTAGACAGGAAGTGGATTACAGGGGTATACACGCAGTAAGAAAGTTTTGTGCAGAACCCAAAGGGTTACTCTACTGTTACCAGAATCTTCTAGGCAGTATGGTCAGTGGCTCTGGTTAACCTTTGTAATGTGTGGAAATGCAATAAGTATTGTGTCTAATGTAAATAGCCTGTTACACTTCAATACCAATACAGCTGATTTAAGTGGTTTTCTCTCTGAAAGTATCTGATGTATTGTATATTTTTGTTTTCACTGGTTGCTGCCTTCTGGCTTCATCTGCAAGGTGGGAAATAAATCTTGAAACAAACAAACACTCAACTGCATGATGATATGGGTCATCATGTTCTGACAATGGAAAGTATGGTTGCTGGGAAAAGAAGGCTATCCTTGCATCCACATTAACATTTCATTTTATTTAGCAAAGGTAGTCTAAAAGACTTGACACACACACACACAAAAATCCCATGTTACCAAGTATGACATAGATGGACTCTAATACGGGCTAATCTAGTTATGTGGTTGCATCTTAATCAACACTGAAAATAATTTCTGTGTGTGTTTCCAATACAGCGAGTAGATCGAGGCTGCTTTAAATCCTTCCATGTGGCAGCTATTAGTGCATGATGAGCTGCTTTTGTGCAGTGTTTCAGAAATCAGGTACATTTCACTCTGTGGTCACAAATACTGCCCAAGAGAAGGCTATGGTTCCATATTGAAATTTGCTCAGTTCTTATGAGGAACCACTAAGAATTGCTCGCTCATCATGTAATATAACAGTTATCGTACAGAATGATTTAATATGTTCAGCCCTGATCCAGTGTTAGGGAAAGGTACAATAGAGAACAGTACAATCAGAAACAGAAAGGAAATGCGCGCTCAGCCTCCTGGGCAGCTCACTCTGTGTTTGACCTAGCATAAATCTATCTGATTCAGATGATATCATGTGTTTGGCATTTTCTTTTTCACCACTGTGATCTGTGCCTTTGGTTCCATTTTGCAAGCTTGTTATTAGGCCTGTATTTTATGGGTGAAATCCAATATTACCTTTGAGAACTGAATTTCAAAATGAAAATTCACCCATTTGGACTTTTGCTTCTTTTCGTTACATCTGAGGCTTCCACTGCATATTCTTGGATCTCCTGGGTTTCTTTTATTTTCTTTTTAAAGAACAATAACACAAAGTGGCATTAATTTTGAACAATTCCATATTATTCCAGTATGAATAATATAGATGATAATTTGTTTCAGTCTGTCAGTTAGACTAATATAGAAGTAATATGACTTAAGATTGTTTTTTAATGCTAAAAGTTTAGGACCTTGCTCTCATTTTCCTTTTAAGTCTGAATATGCATCTTAGCCTACCAGTACTGAATTGGAAACCCAAATTCAACCCACTTTTGCTTATGAAAAACTCAGAACTATTTGCTTGTTTTCCTCTGTTGCTATATTGGCTTTAGCTAGCTCAGCCTTAATGCTTTGCTCTGCATAGCTGTCAGCATACTTCTGTTATTTTGCATTAGTGATTTTCTTCTATGCCTTTTCTTCGCTTCAGATGCTTCCATTGCCAAGTGAAGGGGATCAGTGGAAAAAGAAGATGGTAAGAGAGTACAGTAGACGCTACCATACTCAGAATAGTGGAGTTTAAGGCTTTCCCCTTGCACTGTTGCTTCTATACGTGCAAACAGTCCTAGAGTTCAACCAAGCTTCGTCAGAATATTGAGTTTCCAGTTCTTTTAGTTCTGAATCTACCTCCATATTCAAGTGTTAGCATCCATTTCCTTCTTGAGATATGTTGGGTTTCCCTCTCTTGTTTCCTTCCCTGTCCCTGTCAACACCAAGGCCTGGCAAGCAGTCAAGGGAGCCAGCTACAGGTCTTTTGCAGATAAGGCAGGGAATAAATTAAAGGGCTTTACTTCAGCAGAACAGAACAGGAAAAATAGCAGTAAATACCGGCAGCAGGGAGACTCCCTGGCTGTTACGTCACAGCCAGGCAAGCACACAGTCAAAGTCTGTTCCAACAAAAAAAGTTACCAAAGCTGGTCTGGGATCAAGAGGTGGCGACGTTCCAGCAGGTCGGGCAGCGTTTCAGGAGGCCAAGCTGAGTTCCACAGCAAGCACTTCGCCCAGAATGGTCAGTTGTGAGCCGACAAAAGACCCAAGGCTGAGTGATTGCTTTTATAGGCAGATCACTCCTCCAGGTGTTATCGCAGCTGGGCCCTGATTGCCTGGCGTTTTCTATTTAAACGTTCTGACCTCCTGAGAGCACTCTTTTGCTCCCGATGCTGCTGGTAAGTAGGCACCTGCTCTTGAAACTCACCGTCCGACTCCTCTGGCTGGGCTGGGTCTGGGGCAGCCCCTGGCTCTGCTGCTGGGACTACTGGGGCCAAGGGCTCTGTGCCTGGGACAGCCTCGGGAATGGGCTGTGCTGGTGCAGTAGGCTCCAGGGACTCTGGCTCAGACTCAGAGCTGGTGTCCTGGAGTTCCAGGTCCTGACAGTCCCACTGATCATGTGTCACATCTAGTCTCATGCAACATTTCAGAAAGTAATTTTCACCAATTTCCACTGATACTTTTTATTATTATCATCATCATCATCATCATCAGGGTGTTATAGTCAAAGTACTAAAGTGCTTAAGTAATAATAAATGGTAGTTAACCATTCAGATCATTTTGTTTTAGTGCTAAAGTGGCCATCTTTCCTGAGTCTGAGACTGTCTCTGAATAGCATTCATGGGGAGAAATCTGGTGTGTAAACAAGATAGTCATAACATACATAGGAAGCAATCTAAGGTGTTTTCCTGCACAAATGCTAGTTCCCTGAATAGGGGGACTTAAAGAAAAACATTCTTTATGGATTTTGTCTATGCCAGATAATGTCTATGGTAGATAACAATCTTTGTGACAGCTGCAAGTGGAGAAAAGTTTTGCTGTGATCACAGGAAATGCTGAGGATCTCTGTATCTCACTGACCACTTGAACATGTTTGGAACTGCTTGCATGGATAGAAAAGTTGTGTTATGAGCTGTCTTTAAATTCAGGTTTATACAACATGAAGATTGCTGCTGCATTCAGTTTTCTTTTGAGGCACTGGGGATTTGTGATGTCCATTTTTCTTGGGGGTCTGCTGAATGAAACAAATACTGTATTACAAATGGACACTGCTACAGAAGACAGCAAGTCTCCAGTGGACAACTTGTGCAGCTGCTCCCCACACTTGCAGCTAGAAGGCTCCACCCCTAGTTCTAGGTAGCACTGCTGAGAACCTCTCACTTGTTCCTTCTGCAAACTATCTTTCTTCTCTTCTCTTCTCGTGGTCCTTTTTTCAGCTGAAAACAAGTATCCTTCTCCAAATTCTGATGTTATAGCCAAAAACTAGAAAGCAATTCTCAGTTATCAGAAGACCCTCTCTTCTCATTTGCATGTACTAATAATCAATCATCTTCCCTGAATAACAAGTTTAGCAAAAGATGGTTTATAGAAGTTATGGTCACCTGTAAAGGAACATAAAAGCTGCCTTGTACCATCGGAGACCGTTGGTCCACACACAGCAGGAGTGAGCAATTGTAGCTTCCCCCCCTTTTTTCTTTCTTTTTGCCTACACATCCAGTAGCCCTAGGCATCATGGTCAATAGTAAGCAAATTTTTAACTGTAGTCCAGAAACACCTGAAGGACCACAGCTGCCTACTCATCTGCATTATTGTCCACTCTGGCTGGCAGTAGCTTTTCAGGGTTTATCTTTTTCGGCCCTACTTGGAATACTCTCAGAACTTAGGGCCTTTTGCATGGGAAAATATGTGCTCTGATACTGAGCAACAACTCTTCCTTTCTCTTCTATGTTCCAGGTTTGCACTGTTGTAGATGGTAATTTTTGACCAGGGTGAATGTTGAGATTCTTTAGATTCTCTTGCAGGTTACATTTGCCCAAATGAGTTCCTCCTTAGATTAAACCACGAACAATTCTAATCAATCTAAATAACCTTTGGTGTGTTTACAATAGTTCTTTTCTTCATTAGTATAACTGCTAACTGGGTATCACTCCTAACTCATTGCATTCCCCTTTTTTCCCCAGGCATTTCATTATCAGTTAAGATTGTTGGCTTGTTTTTGATTGCCATTTCTTCTGTATGTTTTTGTCTAAAAGCTGAATTCAAGCCATCTCTTGGTCTGAGAATAAAGTATTGGTTACTTAATGTGAAGATTTAAGTGTTCTAAGATGCAGAGGATAACCTGCAACAAGTAGATTAACCCTTGAATGGTCAGAGTACTGGCAGGAGTCACATGATTTTTTTTCAAACTTTTATGCAGACTCCTGTATCTCTCCTTTCAGTTTCTTTATATAGCTTTGCCTTAACCAATGACAGACAGTTCAAGAAAAAAAGAGATGAGAAGGTTTGGCAAAGCAAAGGTTAAACATATGTTATGGATTGTCCCTTTATGCCACCCAGAAAACATTCTACCACTATAATCACTGGTTTCTTTGCTTACAGCAGCAAATCGAACGCCAGCTGAAATGTCTGGCGTTTCAGAATCCAGGACCTCTACTGGCAGACTTCAATCCAGAAACTCGGGAGCAGCAGAAGAAAGCCTGTATGTCCATGATAAACCAGGATTGTTTTAACACTACAAAAAAGTAAGATGCTGCATCCATTGTATTTTGCATTTCAAACTGAGAGTGATTATAGAATGGCCATACCTACTCCCGTGGAAATCCCACTGAAGTCTGTAGAATTATCTTCTCTATACCTACATTCAGAAGTGGTTGTAGGTAAGCATTCAACAGCTGTGGACAGAAACTACCAGAAAGTTCACAAATAGACCATTATGATTTCCAGCTTCTTGTCCCCTCCCACTCTCACATGGGTGAAGGGGAGGGATCACACCACTTCTAACAGCCCTGGCTGGTAATGTTCATCTAGAGCGCAATGAGGATGATACTTTTGGCCTCTTTTGGCACTTGGGTGAAGACAGCTAGGATTTTGTCTAAGGCATTTTTCCTTAAAAGGCTTGAAAAAAGAATCTCAGAACTTTGAATCTCAAGAACATGATGTCTCACTGTCCTGGACTGCTTTAGATCTTCTCTGCTCTTACTAAGAAGACAGTGATTTGTAACTATAACTGTTTTCTGGGAATATTCTTCAAGAGTGGCACAAGACTACTCTGTCCCCTCTCTGTATATGTCACACGTAGTGTTTCTGAAAACCCACAAAGGTAGCATTAAGTTTGAGATGAAGGTATCATTAGTATATTGATCAGTGATGTCTGTTCCTGTTTCAATTTTTTTTTGTCTGAATTAGCCATAGAAGTGGCTTTGAACCAGTGCCTAGTGGCCCTAATAAACTTGGCTGAGGGCAAAAAAATGAGGCTGAATCCAAGCACCACTAGAATTTATGGAACCTGGAAATGCTTTTGACAAAGAAAGCAGGATAGATTTATTAGTAGCTTGCTGATCAGGCTCAGGATCTCAGGTGCCTCTAATTTATTGTAAATTATGCAAATTTAAAGATTATGCAGGAATGTTGGTTTGTATTTGAATTAATTCTGGCAGCCAGTCTTTTGTAGATGACTTGCTGTAACATTACTCTGGCAATCCTGTGCTAAATAGCCCATTGAAACTTAATTTGGTGGTATGTGTGCAAAAGTATAGGTAACGATAAAGAGCTGTGTAACTAATCATAATTCTTAATTCTTTTCAACTGCACAAATGTGACTATTTTCTCACAAGATTTTCCTATGTGGATGTCATTGCTTTAATGTACACACCCTGCACTATGTAATTTTGAGTCTCAGGGCCTTTCTGTACTACCCTGTTATAGTGCTATTAGTCCACTTTCAACATCCTGTGGAATTCTGGGGTTTGTAGTTTACTGAGGCCAAAGAGCTCGCTGGCTGAGAAGTCTAACTGCCCCTCCCTAAACTGCAAACCCCAGGATTCCATAGGATGTTGAAAGTGGAATAATAGCACTATAACTTTATAGTGCGGGAAGGCCCTTATTTTTGCTATGTGTATTTATCAAAATCAGAGGAAAGCAAAGGCAAACCCCCTCTGAACAAATCTTGCGAAGAAAATCCCATGATATAGTAACCCTAAGGTGAACGTCAGTTGGAAACAACTTGAAAGCACACAACAACAGCAAGCTTTATTTAGGATTAAAATGTCTTTGAGCAAAAAAGGCTCCGCACCTCATCCTTCTCAAATGTGAGGACTTGTGAGAGGATATTGAAGATTGCTATGCTACTTACCTTCTCCTCTGCTGTTTTTCCCAAGGTGGGGAAATTCACAGCTTCAGGGCTGACCAGTAGGCAGGAGAAGGCAGGCAGCTACACTGAAGAGCAAGTAACAAGTGCCAGGGAGACAGGAGAAGCTCAGCAGGTGGCGGGGGCATGAAGCAACCCAGCTATAAAAAGCAGCGCTGTAGCCATGGACAGAGAGGTGTTAGGAGGCAAAAGCAGCTAGCCTGTGGAAAGGTAAGGAGGACATCTCTGTACACAGGCCAAGCAGGAGTAGAAGGGCCAACCCATTGTCCCCTTGCCCAGGGAAAGATAGAAGACCCAGGAGAGGTGCTGCATCAACTTACCGTCCAGCCACTGATAGGTCCACAAACAACCTAATCAAAGTACTTTTTCAGTAAACTGCAGGATGGCTGTGCCTGAACCTTTATTCATTTATTTTGCAGTGACACTTCTGTTTTTATTTGCTGCACAGTCTGAAAATGAACCGAGATGTCTCCTTTTTTTGTTTTATAGAACTGTGAAGAAATATGACAAACAAGGCCGCCTCCTTTCCAGTAAAGTTGATTTGTGTGACTGCCTGGAGAAGAACTGCTTGGGCTGCTTCTACCCCTGCCCCAAATGCAATTCCACCAAATGTGGGGCAGAGTGTCGCTGCAACAGAAGATGGATTTATGATCAGATACAGACAGAAGCTGGACAAACCGTCAGATTTCCATTTTGAAACACTGATTTGTACTTCTCTTTCTAATCTCTTCCTCTGTAAAGCAGTGGCTCCAATTTTAATTTATTTTATTTATTTATTAAGAATGCATGTGAGTGAATGGAATGTTTGATGTACTCTCTTTAAGGGGACAACAATGTTATTTAAGTAGTTGTGGAGAGGTGAGAAAATTTTCTAATTTATCTGAAAAGATGTGTATTAGAGCCCTTATGAGGTGGTATTTTGATAACACAAAAGCAACCTTGAATTCAGGGAGTCTTGAGTGGAAGGGTGTCTGTATGTGGCTGAGTGACCATCTGCCACTTCTGTTTCAAATAACTCTCCAACCAGTGCCCCTGACCCCCAGTTCATAGTGCCTGGTTCCATATGTGAATGAACCCTGGTGAGAGAAATAATATTGTGTATGTTATGAACTGTAGTTGGGGTGGTAGCTGGAATGAAGCACCTTCTCTTGCTCGTTTTCTGCTTGAGTCAAAGTTGCTTTTCTTAGCAAAGTAATATTGGAAGTCTCATTGTAGGCATTTGTGCATTATGTGTTGCCTGTCTCTGAATATCATTGGTTTAAGCAAGTTATGTTCTGGTACTAGGAAGTTTATCTCATCTTTTTATTTTGTTAAGCCTGTGGAGGGAGGGAGGTGAGATTTAAAGTTTTTTTTTTAATATGGGAAGCTGATACAGGAGTAAGTAGAGCCACTGAAAGTAAACAGAAGTAAATTTAATTTTAAAAAGACCTGAACCTCTCCTCTTTATTTCTTTACTTCTTCTATACATATACCTCATGACAGAGCGGTCTACCTTATCTTTGCTGACATAAAGAGGAAAGTGGTGTCCTGAAATCATCACTGCACATGACTCCTGCAAACAGGAGGAGGAAAGAGAACCAAAGAATGCAAGATTAAAGAAAATCTGTTATTCCCAAAGAGGCTCTTGCACAACTTGAAAATTGATTCCTCATGAGTTTGTTGTCTGTGCAGTACAGGAGCTATTGAAGTTTAAAGTCCTTGAGTAAAATTAAACTAGATCTAAAATATGTCTTACGTACAGCCTATATTAGTATAAGGACTAGCTCTAAGTGTTTCCAGTGAACGAATAGTTTAAAAATTCATGTTCTTGGCCACTGTATATTTGTTTGTTTGTAATTACATGGAAAACATATGGTACTACTCATAAAAAGAGGAATTTGAACATTTTTTAAATTAAAGTGCCTCTACCAACTTAAGAGAGTGTTAGCGTTAAATTACATTTCTTAAATAAGTTGCTCACTCTTGAATTACTGTGATCATTAAAACAGGCAAGTAGTTCATCTGTGAGAGCTAGGGTGGGGTAGTGGTTTCAGTGTTGGACTACGACCTTGGAGACTAGGGTTTGATTCCATGCTTGGCCATGGAAACCCACTGGGTGACCTTGGGCACATCATCATAATCTCAGCCCCAGAAAACCCCATAATAATTTTGCCTCAGGGTCGCCATAAGCTGGAAACAACCTGAAGGCACACAACAACAACAACAACTACTACTACTACTTCATCTGCAAAACAAGCTACATTGTAGATGGCTGGAAAAAAATATTTATAGCACATCACATATAAGAAATTTGGATCACCCAGTAAGCACTGGATGTATTACACAGTAGTCAAATATACTTTGCATACCTAGTTTTGCTTACAAAGCATTGTCTGATGGCTAAAATCCCAATGAAGGTATTCTGAATGGCATCAACAAAGGTTTCTTCTTTCTTACCTACCTCCCCATCCTGGAATTACTGCAGATCTGATTGGAGTGTCTACAACTCCTCCAGCCCACCAAAGGTTGCCAGTTACTAGAGACACTCACAGGGCCCTGCATTCCTGAAGTGGGGTTATGTTGTACTGCTACTGACCATGCTAATTGTGGGATTCTAGGAGTTAGCCCCTGCTCAAAGTAATTTTTCCATGCTCTCATTCAGAAGCTCTTCTACTATATTCTTGCTGCCTAGTAAAAATAATTTTTTCCCAAAAATGATTTGTAGACTTCTTGTTCCAAGAGAAATTCACAATCTCAGAGAAGGGTAATTTTGACACATTTCATCTTTTATTCTGATTAATCTTGGTTTCCATAGTATTGATTCATTTTTGATGTCTAAGGCAAATATTCATGTTTTATACTTACATTTTTAATAGTAATTAAACTTTAAAGAATAAAACTTCATACTAAATCAAAGTTTTCATGTGAAGTTCTGCAAAAGGCAGTTGGTTTTCTCCTCTACCATTATTGCCTGGCTGTAGTTTTCTCTTGACTCCAATTGACCTTCCCAAAATTGCCTAGGTGGCCTTGACCTATTTTGTTCTTTCTAAGAGAACAGAGAAAAATAGAGCTATTATACAGTTCTCTTTCTGTTTGGAGGCCAGCTTGTTAGCTTTCATTTTTCCTCTCTGAGCTTTTAATGTGAGACGGGCAGCAACAGAAACTAAGTACAGAATTGCTCTCTGGCTAAGTTTTCAGCTGGTGTTATTGGTATTACTCCACCACTGTTGGTGTTCTATGATAGTACATATAAGTAGACCTGTGTCTGAAATGCTATCAAAAATAGTCAAAGAAATTTAGTTTAATTCTTGCACATATTCCAGGTCATAGATAAAGCTTTTCCTTTTGCTAAGCCATAAAGAGGTTTGTGGTCAAGTGTTCCTCTTACCAAAAGACCTTGGCTTTTTAATATAATGATGATAATAACAACAAAAATTAATTATTATTTCTTACCCACCTCTCCCCCATGAATCAAGGTGGGGAATAACAATAGATTCCCATATAAGAAAAAGAGAACATCAGTTAAAACAGTAGATAAAATGTGTATCATCTTTAAAAAAATTACAAATATCTAAAACCAGACAATACGTATGTAAAATTCTTTATTAAAATTTACAATTTAAAATCATCAGGATAGGCCTGCTGGAAGACACTGGTCTTTAATGCTATTTTAAATTCAGGCAGTGTACATAGTTGTTGAATTTCTTCTGGCACGTCATTCCACAGTCTAGGGGTGGCTGAAGAAAAAGTCCTCTGGGTGACTATTGACAGTCTAGTCCTGGAAGGTTGAAGTAAATGTCCCCCAGAGGACCTGAATGTGTAGGGCAGATTATATGGGAGGAGGCAATACTATAGGTAACCTGACCCCAAACCATGCAGGGCTTTAAAGGTAATAACCAACACTTTGCCTGGAAACAAACTGGCAGCCAGTAGAGTGACTTTAATATGAGTGTAATATGCTTACTCTCAGATATACCAGTAACCAACCTGGCTTTGTGTTTTGAACCAACTGAAGTTTCCAAACTTGGTACAGATGTAGCCCAATGTACAGAACATTGCAGAAATCCAGCCTTGAGGTTACCAGTGCATGCACTACCTTCTTGAGATCCTCTAGCTCTAGGAAGTAGTGCAGCTGGCGTATCAACCAAAGCTGATAGTAAGCACTCCTGGCCATCACATCTATCTGAGCTGTCATTTGGAGCAAGAGCTCCAAAAGCACTCCCAGACTATGAACACAGTCCTTGAGGGGGAGTGTAACCCCATCCAGGACTGGTTGACACACCTCCAAACCCAGGTTAGGGCCCTTGACAGTAAGTACATCTGTCTTGTCTAGATTCAGCCTCAGTTTGTTTTCCCTCATCCAACCCATTACTTCCTCCAGGCATTCATTCAGAGGAGATACACTATCCTTAGCTGAAGTGTTTTCAAAGGCATAGAGGAATATATTCAGGTGTCATCAGCATACTGATAGCACCCAACCCCATACCTCCAGGTGATCTCTCCAAGCGGTTTCATACAGATACTGAACAATACTGGGGGTAGAATGCCACCTTCTGGTATGCCATATAGCAGCTCCTTTTTTGAGGAGCAGCTATCCCTAAGCACCATCATCTGGAATCCAACTGAGACATAGGACAAGAACCACTGAACCACAGTGCCTCTGATTCCTAGATCCCTGAATCATTCCAGAAGGATACCATGGTTGATGGTACTGAATGCCACTCAGAGGTCCAAAAGCAGCAGCAGGGACACACTGTCTTTGCCCATGCTGCGGTGAAGATTGTCGCCGAAGGTGACCATAGCGGTCTCAACTCTGTATCCTGCTCTGAAGGCAGTCTGAATTGGGTTTAGATAACTTGTATCATCCAAGACTGCTTGGAGCTGGAGAAGCAACTCCACAGTACTTTCCTCATACCACACTGAACAACGTATTTTGGGGAGGCCCCCTGCCACAAGTATATTCCTGTGGCAGACCCACAGCTTTGAAGTCTGATTAATTTATATCCTATAACACACCCTCCAATATTTCACAGGTGAAAACTGGGATATATGTGACCAAACAACACTTGTGCATGGTCAAGATGGCAAAAGTTATTAATGAGGAAGAATACACAAACTAGGAAAGCCTGCAGCAGTTTATTTCCCTAGTACTGGGAAGGGCAAGATTCCATCCCTTCCTCTCTCTGCTCCCCCCATTGAGTTAAGTGAGTGCAAACTGCTTTTGCGTGTTAAACTCAATACGCAGCAACTGAAGCAAACTGGGTACAAAGGAGGAAAGTGGGAGGAAGAGAGAGAATTGAAACATTTTAAAAGCAGCTGAAAAAGTGGGATGACAGAGGATTAATTGGGACTGACCCTGCCAAATTGGGGCAATTGTTACATAATAAAGCTGAAGTCTTCTAGGAGATGGGAAGTTGGAAAAGAAGATTGGAGGGCATGTCTCTGGGTGACATGCAATACATTAGCAAGGGTTTCTTATCTGAACTGTTTAACAACAGCAACAACTAACTGCTATTTTCTCTCTGGCTGTTGAAAGATAGAAAAGATGGAGGATAAACTACGGGTAATTGCAGATTTGTATTTGAAAAAGATGAGACCTCAGTTCTGGCAATGGAAATGAATTTGTGGGTTGACTATCTATTCAGAGATAACCTTTATCTTTCTTTAGGTCTCAGTGTATCTCTGCTCTCTTGAGCTATTATGCAAACAGTTGGTTCCTGTATCTGATTCTCATATATTTGGTTCTGCCTACCCCTTTTCAAGATACTTACTGAAAACAAAGTCTCACTGGGCAAAGCCTGCCTTGAAAACTAGGACTGGGTCCCATACCTCTTTGCCTGAGATAGAATTGTGTCAAAAAATAAGCCCTGTTTATGAATTCTTTGTAAGGGTTAATTAATCACATTGAGAAAAGTCATACTAGTCCTACTTCCTTTGTAATTTTTTTCAATGTGAAAAATGATGACTCTGAAGTAGAGAGCTTCTAGTATGTGTGAAGACTTTCCACAAATGCCATAGAAATCTGGAAAATCCAGGTTCATAATCAATTAGAATCAATACGAATAAGGCCAGTTAGTAAGTTTCATGGCTGAATATCCAAAGCCAGCACTAGTGCCTGCGTCACAATGATTTCCCCAAACAGTGCTAGAAGGTTTTCACTGCAAATTTTAGAAAGGATGGTCATCTGTCAGACGCATGAGCAAGAGGAAGTCTACATGATCTCTGAGATACCCTATTTGCTGGGGTGTAAGACTCACTTTTTTCCCTTAAAAATACAGTTTGAAAATGGGGTGTGGCTTATATGCCAGTGCATCTTATATGCCCGCAAATACTATTTGCTGACATGTAAATAGGGTGCGTCTTATATGCTGGTGCATCTTATACACCGGCAAATATGATACCTTCCAACTCTCATTCTAATAAAACTTTATTTTATGTGGTTGTGTCCATATGAAGTCAACATTTGTTATGTCTTTAATTATATGTACATTACAGCTGTTACAAAATGTATAGACTAGCTGATTATGATCTGATTTACATATCAAAATATTTCTGCCTGTGCTTCATAAGTATTCCTAAACCCATTAGTGTTTCAATAGGTTCATTAAGAACATGATTATATTCCTTTGATATGCTTTGAAAACATTGGAGTTTTCAAAACGGTTTCAATCTGAGTGTTGAACTGGCTGATTCCTCACTGTTGTATTAGTATTTAAAAAAACTGAGCATAAGAATAGTCCAAAATGAGAGTAATAATCTTATTACATAAACCTGTCTTTTTCTTCTTTAGGTTATTTTTTCTTCTTCAGTTTATGTATGACTGGTGCTGTTTCTGACTTCACACAGCTATGGCCGCCTCATGGATCTGTAGACAACATTAAATTTGCAAGAATATGTGTAGGAAGGTATAGTAGCATTTGCATATCATCAGCATCATATTTCTTTTGAAGAATGAAAAGCCTAGAGCCTTTCATTAAATGAAAATGAAATGAAACTTGAAAAACTCGATACAGTGGGTTCCTCTGACACATCTTACACTCCTAAGAGTTTTGTGGTGCTCACACTAGCATCATAGCAAAAGAAATCTGATCATAATAGTACGGTCCCAAAGGTTCATGGAAGGCATAACATATGATATCATAATCTATGCTGCTTTAAAAAGATGAGCTGTCATCTAGGGAGACCTATGGCTCCAGAAAGTCTCGTAGTTTCTATCCTAGATTTCAATCATTAAGCCACTACTTTGGGTTTCAAAGACCGATTCTGATGTATTTTTGGGCAAAATGCCAGTGGATCATGAATGGAAGAAAATGAGTCTGGTTTGTTCCATTGCTTGTACCCCTCAGTGTTTGATGAGTACAAGCTCCATATTTAATGTTCACCAGACTTTACCTGTTAAGATTACAGCTATGCCAGAACATGCACAAATCATGTCTTCTGAACTTTTTCCAGACTCCTTTAAAACAGCACTAGCTAACAATGCAAAATTGAGCACAAGCAATATTTCTGGGTAGAAATTTGATTAAAGAGTCTCAACATCACATGAACTTGGAACACACTCTTCAATATTTCAAGATATGATCCAGATATCTTCCTTTCTCATGCTAAAACAAAAATGCAATGCTTGTGCTTAAATAAATCACTTAAAGGTGCTCTCAAACTCTTGCCCCTTCCTTTCCTTTTTTTTAAATATAGAAAAAAAATCCCAACACAGCTGTCTCTGAAGAATACTTACTGCAGTTTCCTTATCAACCACATTTGACATTTCATACTCTACCTTCTACTTCTAGAGTTTGGAATCAAAAGAACAGATATTGTAAAAATGAGCTGTGTACATTTTTGGGGTTTGATAGATTATTAAATATTATCAAAACAGTCTTGTAAGGGATATATATATATATACACACACGCACACATGTGCACATACCCTGACCTTCTCTGTCAAACACTATTTCCACTTATCTGAAATTATCACCTTTTCTGGTTGGAAGAGTGGGAACGATGTCAAATATACCCAGGCTTTTCATTTTAGAAGAGAGAAGGGGGATATTTTTGGAGACTGTTTCCAAGCGATCATAAACAAAGAAGATTCATGAGCCATTTTGTTCAGCCTTTAATAAGTCTGTTTAGACAGCACCTCTTGCCTTTTCAGTTTCCTACTTGGGATTAGGAATGGTCCTTTCTCTTGTGTTCTGGAAAAATTCTGAAGAAAGTTTTTCAAGGATAGAAGATAATTTTGGCAGACATTAGCCACTGAAGAGAGGATGTCCTTTCTATTTTTTCCTGACTTTTCTTTCATGCTTGTTTTTATTTAAACAGTTACTGCCACTACTCTTCTTGTTTTTGTTTTTTGCAAAGGACTTCGATCATTGATATGCTGGTGGATTCTAGTGTTCCAGATGGTTCTAGAAAGGGAAAAGTTGGAGTCTTGACTTTTCTCTCAGATACCTGATGCTAAGTTTTTAAAGGAAATGTTCTCTGTACATGACCAGAAGCATCTTCCTTCACCATTATTTCCAAAAAATCATAAGCTTTCTTGTCTTCTCCCCTAGGGCCCAGTAGGTTCAATATACAGTACTGATAGGCATACATGCACACACATTTCCATTGGCACACAAACACAAACGGTGTTCACCAATGGCTGCTTTTCGTCTTCGAGAGAAGTGACTAGCAGGGTGCCACAGTGCTGGGCCCAGTACTATTCAACATCTTCATCAATGACTTGGATGACGGAGTGGAGGCCATGCTGATCAAATTTGCAGATGACATCAAATTGGGAGGGGTTGCTAATAGCCCAGAGGACAGGATCAAATTTCAAAATGACCTTGACAGATTGGAGAGCTGGGCCAAAGCTAACAAAATGAATTTCAACAGAGAGAAATGTAAGGTCCTGCACTTAGGCAGAAAAAATGGAATGCACAAATATAGGATGGGGGCCACGTGGCTGGATAACAGTACATGCGAAAGGGATCTAGAAGTCTTGGTAGATCAGAAGCTGAACATGAGTTAGGAGTGTGCTGCGGCAGCCAAAAAAGCCAACGCAATTCTTGGTTGCATCAATAGGAGTATGGTGTCTAGATCAAAGGAGATAATGGTACCACTCTATTCTGCATTGGTTAGGCCTCATTTGGAATACTGTGTCCAGTTCTGGGCACCTCAATTCAAGAAGGATATCAACAAGCTGGAACGTGTCCAGAGGAGGGTGACCAAAATGGTGAAGGGTCTGGAAGCCATGCCCTATGAGGAATGGCTTAGGGAACTGGATATGTTTAGTCTGCAGAAGAGAAGGTTAAGAGGGGACATGATAGCCATGTTTAAATATTTGAAGGGATGTCATGTCAAGGAGAGAGCGAGCTTGTTTTCTGCTGCTCCAGAAGGAGCAATGGATTCAAGCTGCCGGAAAGGAGATTCCACTTGAACCTCAGGAAGAACTTCCTGATGGTCAGAGCTGTCTGGCAGTGGAATATGCTGCCTCGGAGTTTGGTGGAGTCTCCTTCTTTGGAGGTTTTTAAGCAGAAGCTGGATGGCCAGCTGCTGGGAATGCTTTGATGTGTGTTCCTGCATAGCAGGGGGTTGGACTGGATGGTCCCTGTGGTCTCTTCCAACTCAATGATTCTATGGCTCCTGTTTGTTTTCTCTCTCGCCTTCCATGGATAAATTCCTGGGATTTTTCTTCTCTCTTTTCTCACTTCTTCAAAGCACAATTTGTCCGTCTCTCTGTAAGTAAGGCATATTAGTTGAGTCTTTCTTTGAAAACTGTGTGAAGTGGAGGACATTTCTGAGCATGAGCAGAGTGTCTTATTACTGCACCCTACATCCCCACTCTGCAGGATGTGCTATTTTCATAATTGAACATATTTATGGCTGGAAAACATGGTCCAGGGCACGCTGGCCAGAAGAGGACCGATCAGACTGACCTTAGACAAGGTCAGGTCGTAAATTCAGAGAGGATTAAGTGGGAAAACTTGATGCTAATTGATAATCTTTTCAAGACCTCAGGCTATGTGTACACCGAGATACAACAGAAGGCAAAACTGCCCAGGTGAAGGAATCAGGGACCCTGCCGTGATCCTGCCCTAGGGAAATCCTCCCTAGACCCCTGCCTACCCAGTCAGTAAGAGATTGCCATGACTCCCATCAATGTTTTGTCAC
Organism: Iguana delicatissima; assembly: GCA_948472985.1. Classification (NCBI taxonomy): domain Eukaryota; kingdom Metazoa; phylum Chordata; class Lepidosauria; order Squamata; family Iguanidae; genus Iguana; species Iguana delicatissima. The sequence continues at coordinate 177,183 of CAOKZL010002222.1, read as the reverse complement.
TTAAAATTAAGACAATCAGCCCACTCTGGACTCCTTTGTCAATGTTGTGAGAAAACAAATTCCGCTTTGTCCATGTACCCTCCTTCAGATTAGGAACTGAGCCATACATACCCCAGCATCGCCTCTAGCAAATTGTAGTAATTGGACATAATATGTGGTGCCCAGACCTGTTTGTTTTTGCTACCCTCAGATGTTGTTTGGTTGATTCTACTTCGACCTTCTTCTTCAGGATTGGTAACTATCACCCTTTTCGCCTAATCTCTCTCTATCCAACCTTTCACTCCTCACTTTCTGATAGCCTTGTATGGTTCTTGAGAGTGTCTGATTTCTTGTGTGTTTTGACAATCCAAATAAAATACTTGTTTAACTTTTAACTGGAGTCTCTCTCTATCCAACCTTTCATGATTTGCTTTCTGATAGCCCTGTATGGTTCTTGAGAGTGTCTCATTTCTTGTGTGCAATTGCATAGGGACAGGGGGGCAATGGGGACAATTTGCCCTGGGTGGCAATGATTTTGGGGCGGTGGAACCCATAGCCATGCCCCCACGCCCCCTGCCCACGCCCCCCCACTACAGCCACACCCCATGCACTGGTCACAACCCCACATCGTAGCCCGTCCCCCTCCTGCCCCCTCTCCACACACTCCAAGCTCCACCACTGCTTGTGTGTTTTGACAATCCAAATAAAATACTCTGTTTAACTTTAATCTGGGGTCCACTCTACGGTTAATACTGGTATGCCAGAAGACACTGGCATTGCAGGTGGACCTCAGAGTCCCCTATCTCTTAGGGAAACAGTCTCTTCCAATCTCATCAAGAGAGTCCTGCAAAGGTCTAGCATGCACGCATGCACACACCCCTACCAACCCCTGAAATTCTGGATAATTGTGTAATCTTCCATGAAAGTTCATGATACAATAAATATGTTAGATTTTAGAGCATGTAATATAAGCATATAATAAATGTGTTAGATTTAGAGTATCACAGGACTCTTTTTTAGCTTTTTCAGCTTTTTCTGCAACAATCTAACAGGCTCACTGCTTGGAAAGTGTTTAAAATTGCAGGTTTGGCACACTAATTTGGTGGTAAGTCATGCTTCTGAAGTCAATGAAACTTTTTAGAGGATATGCACTGGACTGGATAGTGGCAAGTCAAACCCATGTAACTGGACTGGCTGTATCATAAATAGAACAAAGTTGCTGTCTGAGCAAAGTTACTTTTTTGGACTACAGCTCCAAGAATCCCCCAGTCAGCATGGTCAGTGTCCATATAGTTGGGGAGATCTGAGAGTCTATCATTTCTAAATTCTAAACAAGAGACAGTTGAACTTGGGTGTCATGAATGGATGATAAATGGATAGTTAGTTACATTATAGGATTTTAGGGCAGTGTGTGATGGGAATAGCATTTTGTGTCTTAGTTGTCAAAATTAGCTAAGATCTGTGCACTGTTGGTCTTGAAATGATCCTGGGCCAGTCAAGTATGGTTAACAATATGAGACGAAAGAATACAGAGTAAATGTGAGTTAAATACTGAGAACAGTCACTGGCCATATCCACACTAGACTGTTATAGTGCTATTATTCCACTTTCAACATCGTATGGAATCCCAGGGTTTCGTTTAGGGAGGGGCCTTGAGGCTACAAACCCCAGGATTCCATAGGATGTTTCAAGTGGAATCATAGCGCAACAACAGGCTAGTGCGGAAATGGCCATTGAGAATCCAACCTCCTTGCATGCTTCACTCACAAGTACATCTAATTGAGTCCAACGGGTCTTGCTCCCAAGTAAAAAGGCACCACCGCAGATCCTTATGTCACAGTCCCAAATGTGTATTAAAGCCTTACCTGCAGCCATATGTGGGAATGATATACAACAGACGAAAACATTGTTTTTAAGCAGTCAATGACATGCGTTGGGATCTTTGGAAGGGCCGCGACGCTTCAACGCCGCCACTCCCATTTCCCTCCCAGAGATCAACAGACAAATCCCCGCACCGCTCCTACAACGAATACTAACTCCCCTCTCACGCCCCGGCCATGCAGGGAGGCAGCACCGCCCCCCGTTGGCGGAAGCTTCTCTGATACAACAAGGCAGACTCCTGAGGCGGGGCTAGGAAACGAAAGGCGGTGCTCTCAGAATACCGAGGCCAGGATTGGTTCTTCCGCGCCTCCGTTTTCTGATTGGCCTTTACAGGGAAGGAGACTTTAGGATTGCCGGTGGCTAAAATGGCGGCGCCCGTCGTTATTCCGGATACCGAGAGGTAAGGCTCTCTGTTACGGTGGCTGCTCCTTCTGCCTTGTGAAACAATTGCTCATTTGTTGGTGTTAACGGCCATTAAGTCGACTTCGGCTTATGGTGACCCTGTGAACAGGAGACCCGTGAGTCACCCTCTCATCCACGCCTTGTTCAGGTTTGGCAGATTCAGGGGCTTGTCTTCTCCGACTGACTCCATCCACCCGTAGTGCGGTCTTTCTTTTTTCCTTTTGCCTCGCCAAGCTTAACTGTCTTTTCTGTGAGTCATGTCTTCTCATGATAGGTTCAAAGGACGACAATCTCAGTTTAGTCGTCTTGGTTTCTAGGGAGAGTTCAGACTTGACTTGCTCGAGGACACATTTATTTCCCCTTCCAGGGTATTTATAGGACTCGTTTGGGAACCCCTGATATTTCCACTTCTGAGTACTCCTTGCTTAAGAAAACCTACGAAATTATGGGGTCGCCATAAGTCGACAGGCGACTTGAAGGCACGTACTCACACAGTATTCCCGAATGCGTTTGGGACTGGCACGGTCAGATTAAACCAATGCTATTGACAGTCAGAGTGTGGCTTAATTTGAAGCGAAGGCTCTTCTTTATCAGGATGAAGAGTTAGTGATTAGTTGGAAAAAGGTGGTCTCTGAGCATGTATAGAGTGCTCCTTTTTTACCACATAATTAAATAGTGCTATAGCATAACTGGTATTTGAAAATAAGACTTTCTGGCTAAGATTGCCAGAGTCCTTTTACTGACCAGCTGCCTGACAGACCAAGGCTGTATTCCTGGGCACATTTACTAAACAGTAAGTCCTGTTGAGTTCATCAGCCTTACTTCTGAGTAGACACACATAAGCTTGTGCTGTTAAGTTTAATGGCTCAGTTGTTTCCTAGTGTGAGTAGACTGTAGTATGGAAAAAAAAAAAGACTTGCTTATGTCAAAGACCAGGAATTCTCTGTATAAAAGTAGGCAACCATTTTCAGTGCAGACATTTCAAACGTCTGCTTATTTTATGTTAGAAGTCATGCAGAAGTTTATTTGTGAAAAGCAAAGAGGCAGAATAATTGTTTGTGCTCAGTGCCCTCTCTTTACTTCTTTCCATTTTTTGCCTCCTGTTCCAGGATTCGAAAGGCGGTGTTCCTTATCAGCAGTATAGACACAGGCAGGTTTTCTCGCTTGCTTTCCCGCATACTTCAGAAGCTTCATTTAAAGGTTTGTATAGAGAAAAATGACTCACATTTTTAGTATAATCTTGAATAGCTGACAATGGGGTTGAGCTGCAGTTGAGATGATTGTGGCATGCATGTTTTGCCTTTCTTTTCAAAGAGAGAAATGTAGGTAATATGTTAAAGTAAAGCTGAAGTACATTTTTTGTGAAAAATTTGCTAAATACGGTCAGTAGATAGCCTGATATTTTGAAAAACTGTCTTTAATTTTACAAAAGGACAGCCTGAAAGCAGTAGTCTGTAAGCATTTTGGATCTTGCACCCACCTGAAGCCTAAATGGATATTTATGGCATTTTTTGTAGTATCTATTATTTGTATGGTAGTTACACTGATTTTTACCTACCAATAGTCAGCTTGCAACTCACCACTTTGGATTAATGCTGTAGAGAAAACTGTGACTGTTCGATCTTTTTGAAAAGGAATTTCTGATGTCTGTCAAACTGATAAGTTACAGCCTTTTTTTTCTGTGCAATCTGCCCGTGGAAAAATGATTTTTGAAACATTGGGTTAAAAGAAGTAAGACAAGAATTGATTTAAGGCCTAGTAGAGTTGTTGAGTACTTGTAGACACTGTAATTCTCATGAGCAAAAGAGACACAGGAGCCTCCATATGACAGTATCATTTTTTGGGCTTACTGTGGTCCTTACATTTTGTTTGCTGAATCAGGAGTAGAGCGCTTACTGCAGGCTTGGGGAACCTGTGACACCCCAGATATTATTGGTATTCAGTTCCCTTTAGATACAGCTATCTTGACTTGCGGGTCATAGATGAAAGGACTATCAGCCTAGTAACATTTGGAGAGTCAAAGATTCCTAACTGCTTCATACAGCTTTTACCATGACTTTAGATTAAGGGCCTTCCACACTATACTGTTATAGTGCTATTATTCCACTTTCAACATCTTGTGGAATTCTGGGGTTGTAGTTTGCTGAGGCCAAAGATCTCTCTGGCTGAGAATTCTAAATGCCTCTCCCTAAACTGCAAACCCCAGGATTCCATGGGATGTTGAAAGTGGAATAACAGCACTATAACTGGGTAGTGTAGAAAGGTGCTAAGTTTTGTACATATTAAAAAACAAAGGCTGAACAAAGCAAATATTTGGCCATCTAGCCTCTGCTTAAAAACCTCCAAGGAAGGAGACTCCACTACACTCCGAGGCAGCATATTCCACTGCTGGACAGCCCTCACTGTCAGGAAATTCTTCCTGAGGTTCAGGTGGAATCTCCTTTCCTGCAGCTTGAATCCATTGCTCCTTGTCCTGGTCTCTGGAGCAGCAGGAAACAAGCCCTCTTCCTCCTCTACATGGCATCCCTTCAAATATTTAAACATGGCTATCATGTCCCCTCTTAATCTTCTCTTCTGCAAACTAAACATACCCAGCTCTCTAACTCTGTCCTCACAGGGCATGGCTTCCAGGCCCCTCACCATTTTGGTCGCCCTCCTCTGGACTTGCTCCAGCTTGACCATGTCCTTCTTGAATTGGGATGCCCAGAACTGGACACAGTATTCAAGATGAGGTCTAACCAAAGCAGAGTAGAGTGGTACCAGTACCTCCCTTGATCTAGACACCATACTCCTATTGATGCAGCGAAGAATTGCATTGGCTTTCTTGGCTGCCGCATCACACTGCTGACTCATGTTCAGCTTGTGGTCTATGAAGACTCCTAGATCTCTTTCATATGTACTGCTATCCAGCCACGTGTCCCCCATCCTATATTTCTGTATTCCATTTTTTCTACCTAAGTGTAGGACCTTACACTTCTCTCTGTTGAATTTCATTTTGTTAGCCTTGGCCCAGCTCTCCAATCTATCCAGGTCATTTTGAATTTTGATCCTGTCCTCTGGCATATTAGCAACTCCTCCCAATTTGGTGTCATCTTCAAATTTGATGAGCATGCCCTCTATTCCTTCATCCAAGTCGTTGATAAAAATATTGAACAGCACTGGGCCCAGGACAGAACCCTGTGGCACCCCGCTAGTCACTTCTCTCCAGGATGAAAAGCAGCCATTCGTGATCACTCTTTGGGTTCGGTCGGTCAACCAATTCCAAATCCAACTAACAGTAGCCCTGTCCAGCCCACATTTTACCAGCTTCATTGCAAGAATGTCATGGGGAACTTTGTCAAAGGCCTTACTGAAATCGAGATATGCTACATCCACAGCATTCCCTTCATCTATCAAGCTAGTAACTCTATCATAAAAAGAGATAAGATTAGTCTGGCATGACTTATTTCTGAGAAATCCATGTTGACTTCTCGTGATTACTGCCTTGCTCTCTAAGTGATTAGAAACCGACTGCTTAATGATCTGCTCCAGGATCTTTCCGGGTACTGATGTCAGGCTGATTGGGCGATAATTATTTGGGTCCTCTTTTTTTCCCTTCTTGAAGATGGGGACAACATTTGCTCTCTTCCAGTCTGCTGGAACTTCTCCTGTCCTCCAAGATTTCTCAAAAATTATAGCAAGCGGTTCCGAAATGACCTGTGCCAGCTCTTTTAATATCCTAGGATGCAATTCATCTGGCCCTGGAGACTTGAGTTTATCCAGTGTGGCCAGGTATTCCTGTACCACCTCTCTACCTATTGTGTGCCTCATTTCCCCTGCTTCCTCACCTGCTTCCCAACCGCCAGGTTGAGTGCTTGTATTCTTCTGGGAAAAAACTGAAGCACAGAAGGTGCTAAGTAGTTCTGCCTTTTCTCTTCCCCCTGCTAGTAATTCACCATCTTCTCTGCGCAGTGACCCTATCGTCTCCTTCTTTTTCCTTTTGCTGCGGACATTTTTAAAAAAGCCCTTTTTATTGTTTTTAATGTCTCTGGCCAGCCTAAGTTCATTCTGTGCTTTAGCCTTTCAGACCCCCTCCCTACGTCTCCTGGCCACTTGCTTAAATTCTTCTTTGGTGGTTCCCCCTTCTTCCATTTCCTATACATGTTTCTCTTAACACTTAGCTCAGCTGAGAGTTCTTTAGTCAACCATTCTGGTTTCTTCAGATCCCTTCCATTTTTCCTCCTTATTGGCACAGTTTTAGACTGTGCCTTCAGTATCTCCTTTTTAAGGAACTCCCATGCCTCCTGAACTCCTTTCCCTTTCGCTATTCTTGACCATGGAATTCCAGCCAGCAGCTCCCTAAGTTTACAGAAGTCCGCTTTTTTAAAATCTAAGATGAGTGTCTGGCTACACTTATCCTTCCCACTGAATGCCAAATTCCAATAGAGTATGGTCACTCCCCCCTAAAGATCCAACCACTTCTACCTTATTAACAAGGTCATCCCTGTTGGGCAGGGTCAGATCTAGAATATTTGATCCCCTTGTGGCCTCTTCCACCTTCTGGACCATGAAGTTGTCTGCAAGACAAGCAAGAAACTTGCTGGACCTTGCTGTCTTGGCAGAGTTTGACTGCCAGCATATATCCGGGTAATTGAAATCTCCTGTTATTGCTGTATCTCTCCTCCTTGAATGTGCAGTCATTTGGTTGAGGAAGGTGTCATCAGAGTCCTCAGCCTGGGTTGGAGGTCTGTAGTAAACCCCCACCAGAATATCCCTATTGTTTCTCTCTGCCTTAATTCTTACCCAAATGCTCTTGACCTTTCTTTCTGGGTTTAAGTCCCAGATCTCTTCACAGGTGAAAACATCCTTGACATACATGGCTACTCCTCCTCCTTTCTTGTTTGGTCTATTTTTACAAAATAGGCTATACCCCTCTATTCCTATATTCCAATCATGAGACTCATCCCACCAGGTCTCAGTGATGCCTATCAAATCGTATTTATTTTGTTGTACTAGGAGTTCAAGTTCATCCTGCTTGTTTCCCATACTCCGTGCATTAGTGTAGAGACACTTAAGACCCAGGACCCTTCCTGCAAGTCCTGTACTATTGTTTCTACTCCTCCTATCATTGGCTGCTTGTACTACTTGGCCAATTTCATTTGGCACTTTTCCCCTGCAGCGCGCCGAGTCCTTGCCCTGAATAATATTGTCTCCCTCCCCAGTGGAACTTAGTTTAAAGACCTCTTAATCCTCCTTGCAAGACTGTTTGCAAAAACATTCCTGCCAAGTTTCGTGAAGTGCAGCCCATCCCTCGCCAGAAGCCCACGTTCATGGAAATTCAGGCCATATTCCAAAAACCCAAACTGTTGCTGGCGGCACCACGTGCGGAGCCAGTTGTTGACCTCTGCTATTGCCCTTTCCCTACGTGCGCCATATCCTTGAACAGGAAGGAGAGACAAAATGACCGCCTGCGCACCAAGGTCCTTAAGCTTTGCCCCCATAAGCTCGTAGTCCTTTGTGATGTGGTAAAAGCTGCTCCTCGCTGTGTCGCTGGTTCTGACATGAACCAAAATGAGGGGCTTATGGTCAGTGGGTTTGACCAGCCTGGTTAGCCTCTCCGTTATGTGGTTGATCCTGGCCCCAGGAAGACAGCAGACCTCTCGATTGAGCTTGTCTGGTTTGCAAATTGCCGTTTTGGTTCCTCTGAGCAAAGAGTCCCCAACAACCAGAACTCGCCTCTTCTGAGGCTTGTCCTGGACTCCCTGGGGAGTATGTTCTACTAGGACTGCCTGGGCATTCTGTTGAGGCTGGGAGCATTGATCTAGTTCCTGTTGCCAAAGTTGGATTCCTTCTTGTTGACATTCTGTTCCCTCCGCATGGCACTCCTCATTGTTCATAAGGCCAAGAACTTTGAAGCGATTGTGTAGGTTAAGACTCTCTGTTGCCTTCCTGGTCCTTCTACTGCTCCGTATGACATTCGCCCAAGCCTCCGTTTCCTGGCACAGTGTGCTGACTTGCTGATCTGGCATCTCCTTCGTGCATTTGGTTTTCCGGTAGGTCTTCTCTGCCCTATCCAAAAACTCCTCCCCTTCCCTAATAAGATGAAGATCAGAAACTCATGCCTCCGGCTGGTGAACCTTCTCCTCCAAGAAGCTGACCAGCTTGCACTTGGTGCAGGTGTACCCGAGAACATCTTGTGGCAAGAAAAGGAACATACCACAAGTGTTACAGGTGACTGCGGTAGCTCCCTCACCTTCCATCCTTGAAACTACAGAGAGCAGTACAGTACATAGTTCTAGAAAGAATAACTGGGCTTTCTTTCTGAAATTCAGCTGTATAAGCTACGTCTCCTCTACTGAATGCGTCTCCTCTACTGAATGCTAAGGGTTAAACTTGGAGGACTGAAGTAGAGTAGAGTCCATATCAATTTGGTAATCTAATCCAGCCCTCTTTTGTTCACCAGCCTGGCCAAATGCGAAGTTGAGACCATAAGCAAGACATTTGTATTGAATCACAGAGTTGGAAGTGATTGTAAGGGGCATTTAATGCAACCTGTTGCTGTGCAGGAATGCACAACTAAAGCACTCCTGAAAGATGGCCATCCAACTTCTATTTAAAGACCTCCAAAGGAGGAGAGGCCATCACCCTTCAAGGCAATCTGTTTTAGAAGCTCTTCCTAATGTTTAGGTGGAATCTCTTTTCCTATAATTTGAATCTATCGCTTTGTGTTCTAGTCTCCAGAACAACAGAAGACAAGCTTGCTCCATCTTCTACATGATATTCTTTTAGATTAAGAATGTCCCAAGGTGTGGAATTATCTTATCTGAGCAAATGCATAGTTCCTGCTTCTTGTGTCTGTTGGAGTGGCTGTATGGCATTCTCTTCATTTCCTTTATATTATAAACATTTGATATGACTCTTCTTGTACAACTTTTGTCAGTAAAAGTTTTAGCTCATCACACATACTGTCGCTACCAAGTTTATTAAAACAAATAAAATGAAACAGATTACTATAAATAATTTGATATGATCATTCTGTAATTAATTTTGCATACGGTGAGGATTTATTATTGTGACAGCTAGCAATGTGTTTTTATTTGCATTAGTTTTTAAAACCTTTTAACTGTATTTTGTGTGTTTTGTACTGTTTTTAGCTGCCTTTGGTACCATTTTTATGGCACAATTGGAAAGCTGTCAAATAATATCTGCATGTAAAAATGACTTTGTTTGTGAGTAAATTAATATTTCTTTTTTAAATTTCAGGCTGAAAGTACTTTCACAGAAGAAGAGGAAGAAAAGCTTCAAGCTGCATTTCTGGTTGAAAAGCAAGATCTCCATTTAGTCCTTGAGACTATAACATTTATTTTGGAACAGGTATTTTTGTTAGCATTATAATTTCAGTACACTGGTATCCATTTAATTCTGATACAAGGTCAGTGGAAGTATGTTTCTTTACATTACTATATCAGTCAGGTGTGTTAGAAACCTGACTTCTTTTTTCCTTATTCAAAGTTAGCTGTGCTTAAAGTATGTCAGTAGTTAAATAACAGAATGACTTTAATTGTAGAGCAATATTGTCTAGGGAGCCCTTATGGCCTTAAAAACACTTGGGATTACTGTCTTGGAATGTTTTAAATTGACTAGAACTGCTGTTCCAGACAGTCCTAATCCAGGGCTGTCATTCTCCCTTCTCTAAAACAAGGTGTAGCTCCCTCATACTTTCCCATTTTTCAAAGTCTGGAAGTGATATGGGAAGGAAGGAAGTCATAATGACTCTCAGATCTCCAGCCCTGACAGTATTAAGGCTTACATCATATGCCATGTTTTAACAGTATAGTTGTTCTGTAGTGCAGTTCTCAGACAATCCATTTGTAATGCAATAAATATGTACTTCATTATCATGATATGAAAGAACTTCTAGATAGCTCCTCTAGGAATATTGTATCTGGCCTCAATATTTTGATGCAGGAGGCTTTCTATTTTCCTCCAGGCTAGTGAGTGCTTTCATTTTTATTGTAAATGTCTGCCTTCCCCTTCTTGTTCTATACATTAATAGGTATACCGACATTGGCATGGTGTACTTTCCTAAATGCTGTTTTAGTGAATATATGAAAGTGCTTTCAATGCTTGTTTTTGGTTTTTTTTTTTAAAACAGGCTGTATACCACAATTTGAAGCCAGCTGTTCTAAAACAACAGTTAGAACATTCCAACTTGGATCATGATAAAGTAGAGGTTTTTGCTACTGCATGGGCTGCTGCAGGCCCAGAGGTGGTGGAAAAGTTCAGGCAGAGGATTTTGTCACCTCATAAGGTAATTATTATTAAATTTTTTATAGTGCATGAAGTAAGCAGTATGTGCAGTACTTTCCACTGAGAAAGAAGAAAAGGATGAGTTTAAAATCAATAGTAAATGAGTATGAAGTTTACCTAGAAGTAGGTACATGGCAAAATAAAGTTTATTTTGACAGTGTGAAACTGTTCTATTAGTCTTTAATGTAGTAACACTTTTATTAGGTCAATCAAAAAGGCATCAGATCTTGGTGCTAGTTTTTAAAGCAAAAGTGGGAACGATGTTAAAAAAAAACATGCAGGAGGAATTGCAAGAATAATGTTATTTGGGTAAGTGGTCCACACATTGTCTTTAAATGGTATGTGAGGAAGACTGTGTAACATCAATTTAGGCTGCTCAGGTATAATCCCAGTTTCCCTAGGTTTACTCAGAACAAGAGAGGCGATAAAAGCAGAACAGGAGAATTTAGTTCTTCTTTGGGCAATACGAAAGGCAACCCCTCTATCCTGAAACTTCGGAACAATCTTTATCTGGTATGTATCAGTCTGCATGCCACTGTGATGAAAGGGAGCAGTGGGTTCCCCAGGTAGCCTCTATATTGTCAGAGTTGGAGATAAAATTCAGTCCTGGACCACACAGTGCAAACTGACAGAAGCCAATTTGTGTGGCTGTACTTTTTGGAGGGAATAATCCTTCAGAAGTACAGTGTGCCCACCACATAAGCAGGGGTTGCATTCCAGGGCACCCCCCCACCAATAAAACAAAAAGTGCTAAGCATCACGTCCCCTTATTGCTAGTGGATGCAATATGTCTGTACTTGCAGCAATACGGGTACATGCCCTACCTATCTATTAACTATAATGGGATGTGATGCTTTGCATGACCTAGCATTTCTGCACGTGGAGGTTGCACTAGAGGAGGGGCCACTATAGAACCTTGGCCTTGGTTTTGGTTTTAAAAGCTTTTGTACTAATATTTCTGCTTTTGGGTTGGCTTAATAAAAAATTTACTGCAGTATGGATTTGAATTTTGGTATTTTATTAGTGGCCAAGCACTCTAAAAGTGGTCTCACATATTGGGCATTGAAATTCAAAAAAATGGTAAACAAATTTTATTGTTTGGTGTTTATGCCCCAAATGAAAATAAAAGAGAATTTTGCAAGAAATTGCAAGGAAAATTATCAGCACATGAATATGAAGATTGGATTTTAGCAGGTGATTGGAATGGAATTCTGGATATTAAAATGGATAAAACAACCTGTCAGAATAAAGAAGATCAAACAACGAGAGGGAGATTGCCAAAAGATTTCTTTGAGATGTGTGAAGAATTATCTGTTTTAGACGTATGGAGAACTATTTATCCAAATGTCAAAGATTTTACTTTTTTCTCTGAAGTTCATCAGTCTTGGTCCTGAATAGATGTGATCCTTGTTTCTAAACAGTTGTTACCAGAGAGAAGGAAAACAGAAATATTGCCAAAGGTCATCTCTGATCATCATCTGGTAATGTTGCAAATCCAAGAGAAGACTAAACAATTTCAATGGCGATTGAATGACAGTTTATTGAATGAGGAAGAGATAGTAAAACAAGCGAAAGAAGTGTTAAAAACTATTTTAAAGAAAATATAAAAGATGATATGAAAATGAGAACAGTCTGGGATGCATCAGAGGCAGTAATGAGAGGTTTTTTTGTACAGCAACGACAAATTCAGAATAAAAAAAGGCGGGAGAAATATCAAATGTTATTGACCAAAACTCCAAGAGAAAGAAAAAGAAAGAAAAAGAACTTTTAAAAAACCCATTGCAGCAATCACTACAACAGGAGATTAAGAAAATACAGAAGGAGATGGCAATAATAACAACCGAAGATATAGAGAAAAAGATGAAACATGAAGTTAACTCAGTTTGAACACACTAATAAAATTGGCAAATAGCATATAAATTTAAGAAAAAGAAAGAGAGGAATATAATTGGTGAGTTGAAATGTGGGAAGAAGGTGATTACTCAACAAGAAAAGATAAAACAGAAATTTGAAGAATATTTTGGAAAACTATTCTATGAAACAAAATCCCCTCATCAATATGAGAAAAATCTGTCCAAATTTTTTCAAAAAGTAAAGATCTCAAAAATATCGTTGGAAGCACAAAAACAGTTGAATAAATCAGTAACAGTTATTGAAATTGAAGAGGCTATAAAGAACTTGAAGAGGCTATAAAGAACTTTGAAATTGAAGAGGCTATAAAGAACTTTGTCAAATTTGACATCATCAAATGCCTTCACTATGTCCAAAAAAATTAGTGCTGCTTTCTTCCCTGGGTTTTTATCATAGTATTCAATTAAATCTAGGATTGTCCTTTTGTTGCTTCTCATGTATCTACCTGGGAGAAAGCCTGTTTGATCTTCTTGGATTATATCTTGTAATATCTGTCTCAACCGTTTTGCCAACACTGCCACAAAATTTTTATAATCTACATTCAACAGGGAGATTGGCCTATAATTCTTAACTTCTTTTTTATCTTTACCCTCTTTGGGTATCAATACAATGTTAGATTCTCCCCAGGATTTCAGTTTACCATATTTCTCTATTTCCTTCAGAGTTGCTTGAATTGGTTGAGTCAATTCTTTAATGAATCTCTTGTAATACAGCGTGGTGAACCCATCCGATCCTGGTTCCTTGTGAGTGGCTAAGGCTTTCATACATTGGGTATTGAGAGAATATGACATCAGAGAAGATATTTCTAAATGGATTGAGATGATCTATCAAGAACAATCTGCGATATTAATATTTAATGGAGATATTTCGACAAGGTTCGTAATAAACAAAGGGGTACGGCAAGGGTGCCTGTTATCACCATTATTATTTATAGCTGTTTTGGAAGTACTGTTGAATATAATAAACAAAGATTCACAGATAAGAGGCATGAAAATAAGGAAAAAGGAACTGAAATTAAAAGCTTTCACAGATGACGTAATTATATTTTTAGAGGATCCACAAGAATCTATTCAGATGCTGATGGAAACTTTGCAAAGATATGGACAAGTGGCAGGATATAAGATAAATAAGGAAAAGGCAATGATGATGACATTGAATATGACTAAAAAAGAGCAAGCTGATCTGGAGAGTAGATCTTGATGTCAATTAACTAAGAAAACAAGATACTTAGGAATTATGTTGACGAAAAGGAACCAAGAATTATTCAACAACAATTATTTGAAGATATGGAAAGAGATTAAAAATTATATGGGAAAATGGAAAAACTTAAATTTATCTCTCCTGGGAAGAATAAATGCTTTCAAAATGTCCTTACTACCAAAACTTATGTTCCTCTTTCAGAATTTACCAATAATAGGAGAGAGAAAGTATTTAAAGAATGGGAAAAGGATCTTCAAAAGTTTATCTGGCAAGGGAAAAAGCCAAGGATATGATTTAAAATGCTTCAGGATGCAAAAGAAAGAGGAGGATTTGATCTTCCATCATTGAAAATTTATTATTACGCATGCTACCTAGATTGGATTAAAGACTGGATTCAGTTAGAGAGAACAACCACGAAAGATTTGAAATAAATAAATAATAGATTCGGATGGCATGGATATTTATGTTATGATAGATTAGCAGTGAACAAAGAGTGCAGCAATCATTGCATCTGGAAGATACTGTTAAAGGTTTGGCTACAAATAAAGTGGAAATATTATACAAAACTTCCAACATGGACTTCACCACAAGAAACATATAAAATTGCTCCAACAAAACAAGGAAATTTATTAACATGTCAAGACATATTGAAATGGGAAGGGGATAAACCAAGACTGTGTACAGTAGAAGAATTAAAGGCAGATGGATATGAGTTAAATTGGTTCCCGTGGCGACAACTAAAAGAGAGATTTAAAATGGATCAAAAACTGTACGGATTTGAGAGAAAAGAGAATGAATTGGATTTATTGATAGGGGAAATCAAAAGAAGAGAATTTGGGAACTCTATAAACTATTGGTGAAAAGAGAAATGGAACCAGAAATAGTTAAAGATACAATGGTTAAATGGGCTCAGAATGTGGGACACCCAATTGAACTAGAAGTTTTTTTGAGTTAACTCCAGAAATCTTTTCTGTTGGGTATTTTTGATGAATCAGTGGATTTTAGCATCAAAAGATTAATGTGGCATTTGATTTTTGCGGCCAGATTAGTTTATGCCAGATATTGGAAATCATTTCACATCCCTACAGTGGAGGAATGGTTAGAAAAAATTATAGAAATAGCACAAATGGACAAACTAACTTATAAATTGGACAATAAGATGAATAGTAATTTCTACAAAGCTTGGGAACAATTCACAAAATTCTTGGAAAATAAGGGGGTTGCCATGACAGGTTTTCAATTTTAAACAGTAAATTTATTATTATGAGATATGATGATATATGATATATGGAAATAACATTTATTAACTTAAACACGGTTATCACTGGTACTAGGGTGGAGGGAGGCGAAAATAAGAAAAGAGAAGCTGAAGTAAGTGGTTAAATGTATGGAAGAATAGGGATGTTAAAGAATAAAATTATTAAGTGATATATGAAAAGTGTATGATAAATATGAGGGCTAATGGGTATGTTAATCATCGCTATTTAAGAAAAAGTGTGAGTAAGCAGATATATAATTTGTTCCCTTTCTGATCTACGGAAGTTGATTTGTTATATAGTTGATCTATATAAATATCTTTAAGCTGTATCCCACAAAAAGGGGGAAGCATTCTATGTTTGTAAGAATTTTGTAAATAATGTATGTAGTATCGTAATGTATTAATTTTTTATGTTTGATGCATAAGTATGTAGGAAGGATGTAGACTATGTATGTGTATGTCTTGTCTTTTTAGTTTGTGTAAGTATTGTGTGAGTATGTGGTTTTTTGATTTATGTTCTCTTTTTTAATGCTCAATAAAAATACATTAAAAAAAAACTTCCAATGAGACAGAGTGAGAAAGAAAAGGAAGGCTATGGTGGCCACAAAAACACTGTGAAAATGAACTTATTTGTCAGAGGATTTGTTAATTAAACTATGCCTGTGTACATATGCACATAACTTAGAGTTCAAAACATTTCCATACTCCCCCTAAACTATATTGTATAATAGAGATGGGGAACATCCAGCTTGTGACTTAGACGGAGGTTGTTGTGGTTCCTTCGTTGGTCCACAGGGTTCTTTGCCTTTGTCTTTAATCAGTGATAAGACACTGTTTAAAGACAAGGAAGTTGAAAGAAAGGCTATGCTTTGAGGTTTCCTCTTGATGAGATGTGCATAAAATGGATCTGTGCTTTGCATGTTCATTTTCAAAAATCTTCAAACTAGTAAGCTTTACATCTAGGCTCACCCTCCTTGCTCTTTCAGTACTTCTAATAGGATGTGGCCCCTAGGGCATTTCCCAAATTGGAATTTGACCCTTGTGTCAAAAATGTGTTCCTTACCCCTGGTAACTGCAGTGGAGTAGGTATGGGGAACCTGTCTCAGCAGGGCACTTACTTCAGTGGCAGTAGTGAGGAGGAGCTAACTGGCTCGAAACTAGAGGAAGTGGCTGTTCCTGGGAAGGAAAAACTGTGAGACTCCACTTATTTCCTGGAGTGGCTACAGCATGAAGAAAGGAGCTTCTGGGGCTGAGGGAGCAGGGAGGAGAGAATCCAGAAAACAGTAGGAAGTTTAAAAGGGGGAAGGTGAACAGTGCAGGGAGAATACCAGATGGCATGGAAGAGAAGGAAGGGAACAGTATCAGTGAGAGGCATGGAGCCAACCAGAGCACTGCTCTGATCATAGGGGAAAGCCTTTCTCACTTGCCTGGAGCAGGGAAAGAGGAAGGAAAAGTGTGGAGCTGCTCACAGTTCAGCTGGAGGCTGAAGAGGTAGGCCTGCAGGGTGAAAGAGGGAGATGCCCAGTCAGTTTGCAGTCTCTGGCAGCTGGGAAGGGACTGTAGCAACACAAAAGTATTGGGAGAAGCTCAACACTTGCCTTCCTTGGGGAAAGAATGGGGTAGACTGGCATAGGATAAGAACGACGAGTGGGAGTGCCTTGAAAAGGCAGGGGCTCATCAGTGCAAGCCTTGAAGTGATAAGTCTGAGTAAGGAGGGAGAAGGAGACTTGTAGAAGTGCTTCATTTGTCTGTTGAGAGCCATTAGAGGGAAGATACCAAAGGGACGTATGTAATGCTGAAGGGAGCATCCCTATCTAGTGAAGTGACCAATGCATCAGTGCTGATGAACTTATTGGAGGCTTAGGTTCTGAAAAGTGATTACTGTGGGGTGCGATTAGCATCTTGAATTGTTTGATACTTATCATAGTTGGACCCTGCAGTATTGTTAACAAGGTAAAGCAACCGCTTCTTCAATTGTATTTACAGTTTGTATACAATTGTATTTACATATTTATGAGGGATATGTGTCCAGACTTGACACGGATGGTGAAAAAGGCAAGTAACAGGCAGCAGGGAGCTCTGCCGGGTTTTGCATGCCTCTTTCTATCAAGGATGGAACATCCATTTCTTCCTTGGCAGAGAGAATCATGGGGGAGGGGATCTGTGCCAGTCTTTCGCATGTGTCTCTCCATCCAAGAAAGAATGTCTGTTTCTTCCTTGGCAGAGAAAAGCACGGGGGGATCTGTTCTGTGCTTCATGTGCCTCTGTCTGCCCAGCAGGGAGCATCTGTCTCTTCCTTGATGGAGAAAAATGTGGGAGAGGGGCCATGCTGGGTTTTATGTGCCACTTTCTGCCCAGGAAGGAGCATTCATCTCTTCCTTACCTGAGGGAGGTAAGTGGGTTTCATGGTATGTGGATTTCATGGAGCTGGGCTTTGTGTGCCTCTCTCAAGAGAGACGAAGTTTTGTCTGTCTCTTCCTTGGTTGAGGGAGCCACGGAAAGCCCAGCTGTACCTTGCCATATGTCACTGTTGGCCGACTGCACAAAGCAAGGACTCTTGCCAGCAGCAGTAGCTGTGGCCCCGGAGCAGATCATGAGTAAGTGAAACTGTGGGTACTAGCCGTGTGATTACGGGGAACTTACTGTATTTGTATTGGGGGAAGCTACTGGCTTCAGATACTATATTTGATGAGACTGCTTTGGTGGGGATTGACCACAATAAACACTACAAGACTGTTGCTTCATCAATGGAGGTGGATGTAGACCTGTCACATAATGATTGCTAGCTTTGATGTCACATAAAATTCATTAATTTTAATATCTGTGATTGTCTTGTCTGTTGAGTAAGACACTCAGCTGGCGTAAGCAAGTATAGCAGTACATTTTTAAATAAGATACTTAAACTATTCTTGCAAGAATAGGATTTGTACAGTCCCCTGCGTGGTTTTGGTTACTTCTTGAGTTGAAGGGTCCTGGGACAGAATATATTTTGTTTAAGCTGGGATGCAGAACATAACTTAGTAGCTTTTGGTTCATTCGAATGTAATGCCAGAAGCATGATTTTGCGTTGTGGATCAGCTTATATGTAACACTAGACCATGTCCTAGTGTGCTGTGGATTCACCTCTTTGAAGGGTCAGACTGGAGTGTTCTGCCATCCCCTCCTCATCTTTCCATGCTGCTAAGAGGAAGAATTCAGTTGGGTTTAGATGCCCTTTCCATGAAAAGTGGGTTATTGTTGTCTATGAAACAGATATTCTGATTTAAAAGATGTTCTAAGTTGGTAGTTTTTGAAATTGACCAGATTTTCAATCTGAACAGTTTTTAAACAATCATTTCCAGTCCAGACACACTGTCAAGACAGCCATTTCCTGAAAAGTGAAACTACACACAGCTGATTTTTTTTTTCTGGGTTATGCAAGATGAGCGGAAAGATGGAGATACATGTGAGCTCCAGCCTTTGCTTAAGTCTGTTCCATTGCATACATGTAGCACTAAACCTAGCTTTATGGTTATACAATGTACCAATTCTGTATGAATGTGACTTGACAAATCATAGTTTGTTGTTGAATTGCAAATAATTAGCAGAAAGAGAGGGTGGGGCAGATGGGCATCAGGTTTGTTCATGAAACGTGAACAAACCAATAGTTTCTGTTTTATTACAGAGAACTTTATTCTCCACTGTGTCTCATCTTATTTTAATTGGCTGTCACTGCATTCAGTGTTTATGGTTTTTGTTCATGTATAATTAAATGTACACGTGAGATGAATGTGTAAGTGAGGTGGGAGAAGCTAGAGTGTACTAAAAACCTGGAGCCATAAAAAAGAGAGACCCTCTATAGTTAAAAGTATAATTAAGATGATAAATGGGTCGAGCTTGGAAAGATGTAAGCAAAATGAAAGCTGCTTTAATGGCATACTTTACAAAGTTACCTATCCTTGTGTACCTCTTATAGGATGCATTACCTGGATAAATGCTCTCAAAATCCTGTTAATATAGTAGGCTGAAGGAGGGGAAGCTCTACATGGACCAACTCCCCTGGCTTAGATGGTTGAGGGGCACATGCTGTGGTAGAAAATGTATGTCCTTCTATGGCAGGGTCTAGGGTTCAGGAGAAAGTGTAAGAAGCCTTCTCAAGCACTTGGAGAGGGATGTCTCCTAAGAGTAGGAGGCTGGACCATCCCAGGACTCATGTAATTCAAGAAATGTGAAAAAATATCACTGTGGGGACACCAGTGGTAGTATGATGCCCGTTTGCCTTCCAGGCACGTATGACCTTATTGCTCCCCACATGCTTTCCACTTCTTCGAGATATGTTGGCAAGCGGTCAACCAGCTCTTCAACATTGACTGTGGAGATAGGGCAGTAGTCCAGAGGTGAAGCGGAGGAGGAGAGGGTAGTAGGGCAAAGAAAAGTATAGGTCTGAATGGCATTAAGGTAGGATTCTAAAGGGTGGGATTTTAGAAGTTGGAAACATGGAGTTGAGAGAAGAATATACGAGGAGATTGTAGGAGAGGCTTGGAGGCAGGAAGTAGAGCCCTGTCAAAAACTGGAGGCCTTTCATGCTGCACAGTTATAGCACTGTGATTATACTAACTTCCCTTTTTCCATCTTATGGAATCCTGGAGTTTGCAGTTTGGTGAGGCACTGCAGCTCTCTGGCTGAGAATTCTGTAGGATTCCATAAGATGTTGCCATGGTAAAGTATAATCATAGCAATATAACTGTGTAGTGTGAAAGGACCCTTGATCTGTCTTACTACATACTCTGGGGACAGAAAGCTATTTGAGAAGGAATGTTCCAAGGCAAGGAGGATTCAATCTCATAGATGGCCTCTGCTGTCCTGGAGGTGTTTCAGTGTGTCTCTTCTCAGTTGGTAAAATTTGAGACAGAATCTGTGATCTTCCTATATATGACCAATGTCTCATTTGCACAATTTTCAGGAAGGTACATATTTTTACTTATTGTTACATCTATCTGTGATGAGAAATTAGACATTGGCAGTTATTGGCTACAGATTACTGCTTCACCAGTAGCTAACGTAAATTAAAATCTCTGTCTGCCCATAAATTCTCTCTCTCTCTCTCTTTAAACCATGCATTAGTAGCTGCACTAAAATTAATTGGACGAAATTTCAAAACCTGAATATTCACATTATAAGCTTGATTAGACACTGCAAATGCCACGAGTGGCAGAACTATTAGAAGCAGCTCCAGATATGTGCCACAGTCGAATTTAGAAACAGATACTAAATTTTATTTTCTGTCATGCTCAGGTCTAGTGATGACATCACAGGGGACTGGTATTGTCAAGCTGGTAGTTCATTATGAGGGAGATCAATATGAGATTTATTACCATGCCTTAGCTCCTGGTTGTTCTCTTTTCATTTTTCATTTCATTTTGGTAGTTGTAATACTACTGTGTCAGCAAGTCTTTGCTCTGAAGTATTTATTTGTTACCAAAGATGGCTATTTTCCCCTTCCCCAGCTCCCCTTTTTACACACTGGCAAAAAATTTACTTCTGACCAAGTCGATCTGAGTTAGCTTGACACTCTAAGTAAAAATTCACAAAAGTTAGCTACATGAAAGCAGGCTATGTTTTGTTGCTGTGCTTCAGACTCTGAAAGCAGCAGGAGATTGACTCTGTGTGGTTTTTCCCTTTTCTGTTATTATATTATGAATTTCAATGCTGTAGTTCTCAAATCGAGAAAGATTTTTTGCCTCTTTTTCACTTGCATCTGTACAAGCACTAGGAAACCCATGTTATTCCTGATGTAGGATACTATGCAGCTCTTCGAATGTGCAGCAGCCACCAGCATTACTGTGAGTGTTCTGACCAGTTTCGTTATCATGAAGCTGGACCTATCCTGACTGAGGGAGGCTTGCACAGATCATTTGTAGCAGTTCTGGTGCTTGTGTAAAGTTGTTAGTGCATGTCTGGAATGCAGCAGGTTGGGGAAGATGGCTGTATGTTGATAGCATACTCACTGAGTACAGATCCTTGTGTAGTCAAAACGGCACTATCTATGTAAAACAGGTATCAGTAGGCTTGGGGAGGGGTCTCCAAAATTTGAAAAGAGTACCCTCACCAGTCAGTTTGTAATTACTTAGAAAGCAATGCTGTAATCACTAAAAGTCAACAGGGATTTCTCAGAAATAAGTCATGCCAGATTAATCTTATCTCTTTTTACGATAGGGTTACAAGCTTGATAGATGACGGGAATGCTGTAGATGTAACATATCTTGATTTCAGTAGGGTCTTTTACGGAGTTCCCCATGATATTCTTGCAAAGAGGCTAATAAAATGTAGGCTGGACAGGGCTACTGTTAGGTGGATTTGTAATTGGTTGACCAACTAAACCCAAAGGGTGCTCACCAATGGCTGCTCTTCATCCTGGAGAGAAGTGACTAGTGGGGTGCCACAGGGTTCTGTTCTGGGCCCAGTACTATTCAACATCTTCATCAATGACTTGGATGAAGGAGTAGAGGGCATGCTGATCAAATTTGCAGAAGACACCAAATTGGGAGGGGTGGCTAATAGCCTAGAGGACAGAATCAAATTTCAAAATGACCTTGACAGATTGGAGAGCTGGGCCAAAGCTAACAAAATGAATTTTAATAGAGACAAATGTAAGGTCTTGCACTTAGGCAGAAAAGTGGAATGCACAAATATAGGATGGGAGACACGTGGCTGGATAGCAGTACGTGTGGAAGGGATTTAGGAGTCGTAGTAGATCACAAGCTGAACATGAGTGAGCAGTATGATGCGGCAGCCAAGAAAGCCAACATGATTCTTGGTTGCATCAATAGGAGTATGGTGTCTAGATCGGGGAAGGAAATGGTTCCACTCTATTCTGCTTTGGTTAGACCTCATTTGGAATACTGTGTCCAGTTCTGGGCACCTCAATTCAAGAAGGATATCGACAAGCTGAAACGTGTCCAGAGGAGGGTGACCAAAATGGTGAAGGGTCTGGAAGCCATGCCCTATGAGGAATGGCTTAGGGAACTGGGTATGTTTAGTCTGCAGAAGAGAAGGTTAAGAGGGGACATGATAGCCATGTTTAAACATTTGGAAGGATGTCATGTTGAGGAGGGAGTGGACTTGTTTTCTGCTGTTCCAGAGACTAGGACAAGGAGCAATGGATTCAAGCTGCAGGAAAGGAGATTCCACCTGAACCTCAGGAAGAACTTCCTGACAGTCAGAGTTGTCTGGCAGTGGAATATGCTGCCTCGGAGTGTAGTACAGTCTCCTTCTTTGGAGGTTTTTAAGCAGAGGCTAGATGGCCATCTGTTGGGAATGCTTTAATGTGTGTTCCTGGATGTCAGGGGGTTGGACTGGATGACCCCTGTGATCTCTTGCAACTGTATGATTCTATGACCAAAGAGACTTAAGCGAAAACCCCAGAGGGGATTGGAGTTGAGTATCTTGGGAAAGGACAAGACTGGCTAGCACGTCTGCAAGCGCACCTTGTAACATATTTGTGGCAAGTTCCACTTGTAACTGTTTGTCGATATCAGGAGTGGGAAACATGAAGCCCTGTAGATGTTGTTGGACTGAAACTCTCAGCATTCTTTATCATTGGCTGTGCTAGAAAGGGCTCATGGGAGTTTCAGTCCAACAGTATCTGGAGGGCCACACAATTCTCAGCCCACTGTATATCCTCCACAAAGTACGCATGTTTATGTGCCTGTGTAAGTCTCATACAAAAATACTTTTGTCAAAAATTCTAATCCATTAGGCTAGTGGCATAAGAGACATTCAGCACTGAGTTTATTAAGAAATGGGGTAAGTAAGAAGGGTTGTTTGGAAGACCTGTTAGTTTTGAGAAGAGTCCTTTTTGCTGAGAATGAGCAAAGTTTGTTGGAGAGCAGATGGTTTGTAGCTTCCAGTATTGTTTCTGGCAGGGTGCTCTTTCAGGAGCTAATAGCCACTGTCAGTAAAAAGATACTCATGCTCTAATGTTTAATGGCGCATAGCTTCCTCTCTTAGCTGGATTTCTAGTGTTAAAATGATGTTGGTTTTTGTCACCTTTCTCATTAGTTCAGAGACAATTTTAACACAGTATAAATCACACTAAGTTCATTTTTGAATGCACAATATAGCCTGTCATTTTGCTCCATTTTCTTCATTCCATGTCATATCCCCCCCTTGCAGAAACATATGTGGTTACAGAGACCCCAGGCTGCATGCAGAGTCCTTGATTTAAGTTTCACTTGATTTAAATTTCATTGTTAATGTGACTTCTTAATCCTGAAAGTAAGCATTTATACCAGCAGTTGCTTTCTTTTTTAACATGGTGTGTGTGTGTGTTTCCATTGAGATTACTGTGGGGAGGAGTGACTTACAGTTATGAATTCCTGCTGCTCCCCAAGTGTATATTGGAAGAAGAACAGAAATGCATAAACAAAATGCAATTTTGTTTTCTGTGCATGGCTGACCGAAAGATAACACGATACCCTGTCAGTTTGAGGAGCTTTACTCAAGCTGGACTGAAATCTGTATTTCCAGCTAGTCAGGTTCTGGTTAAAGAATGTTACTGGGTAAGATGTGAGTGTCCACACACAAATCAAAATTGCTCAAATATTCTGGGATTCTTTAATTCCTAGATGGTACAGTTCCTGCTGAATTGGATTGCCCATTGGATTGCTATTGAGACTGCTTGAAGGCTGAACAGACCCCAGCATGCTGCAGCACTTAAGACGTGAAATACTGTGTTAGAGTTCAGGAGGGTCCATTTTTTAAAATGTATTTTTTTCTGAAATGTAAATGTTGCTGGGTGTTGTTTTTTCCCCTTTGTTCTTTCTCTCATCTCACCCTTTCCCTCTTTCTTTTTCTACGTTCTAGGGACAGTTTCTTTCAGTGCATTAGCCATCTGATACCAGTGATACTTAGCATTTGTGTAGTGGTTTCAGTTGTTTAAAAACCAGTCCTAACAACTCCGTAAGATGACCCATTATTACAATTCCTTGTATTGCATGGTGAGGGACTGGGGTTGAGAGGTTGTGGATTGCTTAATTCCATTTGGTAGGTTCGTAGAAGAGATGAGATTTGAACTAGGGGCAACCTGATTTGAAGCTCAGTCTCTTAACTGCTGTGCTACACTGCTTGTTGAGTTTATTACCAGAGAGAACAGGCTATTCTTTTCTAAAGAAAAGAAAATATTGTGTGCACTACTGTAATGAAAATGGTTCACAGAATAGAGGTTTGGAGGAAAGAAAGGGTGTATTTTTGTCACTTCCCCAGTCACTTATATTTATAGCCTTATATAAGTTAATTTTAAAGGGGCAATCTTCTTCATTGTTCCACAAATACACTTTTAGGGTGCTGGATTTTCAAGCATCTTTTATTTAGAAACAGCTGGGTTATGTTATGCCCTCAGAAAGAAGCCTTGTGTCTTACTGAGGGGCCTTGCAGAAAATGGGCTGTTGGCCAATTTTGGCTGGACTGCATAGCATCTGTCAGTTGGAATTCTTCCAAAGAATACTGGCCTTGGTCTGATGTAGCTAGCCACTTGTGCTGTTAAGCAAAAGTGCATACATAAAATAACTTGACTGTTAAAGAGGTCCTGAACATGCATATGCACTTGCTTTGAAAACTTAAAACATGTCATTGGTATATGGGGATTCTTCACTCCACCACAGCAGGTAATACTTAGTTTCCCACTATCAGATAGTTATACTTTCAGGGAAACAATATCAAGCTTTATAATTATGCATTTAAAAAGCTAACCTTAGAACTTGTTCCTGGTAAATAATTTAGTCCATGTAACAATATCTGTTTACTGTCTTACAAAAGTGATCCATATAAAATAACTTTAGGCTTAATTCTTAATTCTCAGCATGTCTTAAGTAATCCACTTCTCTATGCCTACATACCTTGTCCCATTTTATTATGGCCATATATCATGTACTCTTAAGTAGTCAGAATTGGATGGACTCTATTATATTCAATCTTCCTTTCAATAAAATAAATAGGTAAGCCACTCTGAAGCCCCTGGCACGGTATGGTACATTAATCAAAGATTCTGAAAGCATAGCTGTACTTCTAGAAATGAGGGTGGGGATGGAATTCCACTTGAATTGCATTGGAAAGTAACACTCTTCAATCTGTGGAAAGGTTGTTTGCTTTTTCCTTTGCTTGTTAACCCTATTGAACTATATTATAGTTCGTGGGATTGTTCAATTATTTCCATGTTTCTTTTTTCTTTTTTAAACTACAAATTAAATCCAAAACTTGGCTTTTATTTTTGTTCTCAGTACAAATGTGATGACATAAGCACGTCACAAAGAAGATACAGTGGTGAAGAAAACTGTTTCCTACATTCTTATATTACATGGTATAACTGCATCACAGCATTGCATGGGGATAGCTAGGTTGGTGAAGTTCATCTTCCAGGGTTACTGGCTGTTGAGCATGTGTGAAACTGCCTGCACCATGTGAAACGATGTAAGTTATTTTTTGTAGTTTGGAATGATTGCCTATTGCAAGAGGTAGCTGATTTTGTAGATGGATGTTTACACTTACTTGATGACATATGGAAAAAGGGCTCTAGAAAGTGTGCTCTGCATATAAATTCCCAGGTTCAGTTTATGGCTCCTCTGCATGGAACTGGAAGAGACACTTGCTGAAAGCATCCTAGGGCCAGTTAGTGTAGATTAGTGATTTTGGCCCACCTAATTTCTTTTGGCCCACCAAACTGATGCATCCATGATATGGGGACTCAGGACAAATTCTCCGTCTAAAGCCCTGGGCATTCCCATATGCATTTCTTCCCTGGATGGGAGAGGTGCAACCTAATGGAAGAGTGATTGATCCGTGGCCACAAGGTTGTGTTCAAGTCTGTTCATCCCTATGGAAGGAAGGTGAAGGAGAAACAAAATGACCTCAGCTAAGGAGGGGAGTAACATTCTTCCAGCCAACCCCTCTTAGTCATTTGCTGAATAATTCTGCTGAACTTTCCCAAATGGGGAAAGCCTATGCAAAGTGAAGTTGATTCTCCAGCTGAGGTTTTCTTTGGACTTGCCCTTGATGGTGTTTTAGGTGAGGACCCCATGATGTCAGCTCTTTGAGAGGGTCCAGGACAGTGGAAGTATCTGGAAGTTTGGCTTCTAAAATTCCCCATCCATGATTCAGATAGTACTGAGCTAGATGAAATTCTGCATAGGGCAGCCCTGTAATCATCACTGACTTATCTGTGTCTTCAACAATGTTACTCAGAGTTGATACTTCTGAACTAACAGAAACCTTATTTCAGGATGTAGTTGCTAGTCAAAAATATTTTGAATTTTGCAGTTATGTGTCTGAATTGCAGACACTGGAAGGAAAAAGAAAAATGGAAAAGTAATTATGGATTGCTCTTGCCTATGTATAGGTGTTTCCTGCAAATAACCATTTCGTCTTCATATCTCATGTGCATTGCAGACTACTGGACTACAAGTAGATTCTTGGGGTATTAGCCTCTTTTGTGGGAAAGATGAAGACTGGTTCATTGAGGCCACAAACATGCCAAGAAGATTCTCTGGTCACATAGTCTGATTGCTCAATGGTTCTCAACCTGTGAATCCCCAGATGTTTGTGGACTTCAGCTCCCAGAAGCCCTGAGCATTGACCGTAGTGGCTGGGGCTTCTGGGAGCTGAAGTCCACAAACATCTGGGGATTCACAGGTTGAGAACCACTGGTAGATGCATAAACACATTGATGATCATGCATTACAATTGGTGATTGAACAAATGGGGAAAATTCTAGAGAGACAGTATGTTTAAGTAAAACTGTGCAAGAGACCCTTAGTGTCTAAAGCCCCATTGATCTAGTAGCAAATGGTTGAAGGAGCTATAGAGAGAATACTTTGTTGAACAGTATTTTCTAACAAAGACTACTCTACTCTTGACGCAGATGCCTGGCTTCAGTACAGTGATAGAAGGCTTTATCCCCCACACGGCACATGTACAAAAACAGGAGTGGGAATTTTTCACTAAAAATTATAAATTCAGTTGTATAGACTTATTTATCAGTTCTATTAAAAATTAGAAACCTTTCTTTCCTGCTTTAAATATCATTTTGATGTAAAATATTTAAATTGGCACACCACATGTTTGGTTTTTCCTGGTGGAAGTCACACATCTAAACAGATGTGATATATGAAAGAAAATATTTGTAAATAACCTTCCTTTCAAATATTTGATAAAAATAGAATTGTGGAACTGTATGACCATTAGGAGCTGATTACCTATTCAGATATTGATGCAGGGTCTTTTATTGTACCAAATCATTGCTAAGAAAATAGAGATTGCAGCAGTAAAAAAAAAACCCAAGGTAGGCTGGTGCTGAACTTTGCTTTTCTTTATCTAGTTAAAGATAGATGCTTGCAACAGTAAGAATGAAGTTAAGTAACAACACATAAAAGTACTTATTCATGTAGAAGTAAGTGTCCTTGGAGAGCCACTGTAGTGTAGTGGTTTGAGTGTTGGACTACAGCTCTGGAAATCAGGGCTCGAATCCCTGCTCAGCCATGGAATCCCTCTGGCTGATCTTAGGCAAGTTGCACACTCTAAGCCTCAGAGGGAGGCAAAAGCAAAGCCTCTCTGAACAAATGTTGCCAAGAAAACTCCATGATAGGTTTGTATTAGGGTTGTCACAAGTCAGAAACAACTTGGAGGCATACAACAACAATGTGTTCTTGAGATGTCCTGTCTGGCCTGTGACACATACCTGAGTTACATTCCATTTGGATTATTCTAACATGGTCTACATAGAGCTACCTTTGAAGAGTTGTTCAGAAATGTCAATTGATTTAAAGAGCTACAGCCATATTGTTATTTGGGGTTGGCTACATAGAGCATGCATGTCCTTTGTTGCAACAGCGCCAGTAGCTGCTGGTGTGTTTTTGGACACAATTCAGAGGTTATGACATACAATGCCCTATACGAGTCACAACCAAGAATATGGTCCAAGGACCGTATTTTCCTGTGTGAACTTGACAGTGTTTCAAAATCTTCTGGGGAAGGCCCTTCTTTCTGTCCCACCACACTAACAGGTATATCTAGTGGGAACACAGGAGAATATCTTCACAGTGGCTACTCCTAGGCTCTGGAACTCTTCCCAGTGGCACCTTCCTTGTTCTCTTTGCACAGAACAGTGGAAACCTTTTTGTTTCTACAAGCCTTTGAGGATTTGTTCCATAAGGAGAATAGGCCTTGAATGATGTCCTGGATTTTCTGTTTTTTAATGCTTTATGTCATTAATTGGTTTTAATTTTTTGATGCTTTTAACTTTTATATATTGTGATTTTTAAAAAAGCCTTGTCTTAAAATGTTGGAAGCTGCTTTGCATACTGAACTAGAAAAATGTGGCTAATAATAGTAGTAGTAGTAATAGAAATTCTGGAAGTGGCAAGCTTCTTGTTATGCTCTTCTCAGAAATATTTCCTCAAAAAGTGTGATAAATTCTAGCATTTAAAAACCACTCATTATGCTACAGGGTCGTTAGCAATGAACCAATATCACTCTGTATTTGTTCCCTTTAGTAGATGATTATGAAACTAGGAAATGAAACTAAGTTGGATATCATATCTCAGTAGTTGACTGAATTCTGACTCCCCCCCCCTTTTCTCATCTCTCAGATGGGTTTCTAAATTATAGTTGAATGTTAATCTAACTATAATTCAGTTAAAAGACTTAGGAGTTATTAGGCTTTGAGCTACAGAGTTGGTATAGAAGCTTCTTAATATAAAGATGGTCAATATGACAGACTAGTTGACCCATAAAAGACGAGGTGGAAGGTTGACAAGATATTGTTTATTCTGTTGTTGTTGTTGTTGTTGTTTGTTGTTCTGTCAGCTGCTAACAGAATTTTTCTTATAACACAGAAATAGACAATTAATATTGCTTTTTAGTTTAGTTTAGTGTATTCTATGATAGCAAAAAAATCACAGCTTAAGAATATAACATGGTACTGTATAATATGTTCTCAGTTAAATCTTCAGTACACAATAGCGGAGACGGGAATCATGGATTTATCTGTTTTCAACCAGATCCAACAAAATGATTTTGATATAATGATAATGATATCTCTTTATGATGACAATGATATCTCTTTACGCAGTCTTTATCTTACTTACTGCTTACTTATGCAACACTACTCATGTAACTCTGTTTATTTCTTATTGTGTATATGATGTTGCTGTACGTTGGGAGATGCATGTGCTATAGGTTCTGACAATGCAGTATAAGTGTGTATATATTCAATAAAAATTGTAAAAAAAAAACCCCTCACTCATTATAAGTAAAAATTGTGACATTGCTTTAGTACCGGGTTTTGGTACATTTGGAGAATGCTATTTAAATATATGGTTAAAGCTGAAAAGTTAGCATGTTTTATATTTTTGTTGCTAATTTTTAAGTGTTGTTTTTTTCAGCATAGGCATGTCTTTTAAGGCTGTGGTAGTTAATGTTTTTGGGATCTAAGAGCTAGCAAACATCGGTGGGTTTCATCTCAGTGACATGCTTCAACATCATTGTTCTTTATTCTTAGGACTTTGGTGATTGTCCTATAATAGTATCTGATATTTAAGACTGCTTCTTACCAGTCTCTAGTCTGCGATGGTATTTGCTCACACCAGTCTACCCCCCCTCATACAAGCAGTTTTGAAAACTACAACATTATTTTGCTGCATTGGTACTTTTGGTGCATCTTATTTTAAAATGCATTTGTATTTTATAGCTTGATACAGTTGGATGGCAGCTTAACCTTCAGATGGCTCAGTCCACGCAAGCAAAACAAAAATCTCCTAAAGCTGTATTAGAACTTGGAATAAGCAATGAAGATTCAAAGGTAAGAAGCTTCTGCCACATCTGGTTCTTAAAGTCACTGCTGTGATGCTGTTGCTGAATAGGCTTGCATCAATTTTCAGGCAAAAAGCAAAGGTAACCATGACAGCCATCAGAAAAATTCCAAAAATCCTTCTTTTAGTGTAATACCTTTATTAGGTCAAATTGAAGGTCACAGAAAGGAAGGACTAATAAGGATATTTTATAACTATGGATTTTGGATGGACTTTATCATTTTTATGTGGCAAATACTTCTCTTTCTTCCCCACACAATGCTGAGGTGCTCAGTGTTCTTGACTTCCTTTGGTTCATCAAAATGAGAGCGAGGGTACTTAGCCTTCAGTCTGTGGTTTGTTCTTACTAGATGAAAGACTATCTGTATTCATGGAGGCTCTCTATGTTGCTCATTTTTGCATGGAGAAAGACAGTCTGAAACAGAGAAGCCTCCTAAATGTACGGAAACTCTTCATGCAGTTCTAGACTGGGAATCACTTCACGCATAGAGAATTTTCTCCATTTCTGATTGTCACAATCAATGTGTGGAAAGGGGCATTGGAAAAGGTGAAGCTAGAATCCTCCCCAGCCTCTTATGTTTACTTAAACTACTTATACCACCTGAGTAGAGTTTTAGTGGTTCTTGTATTTTGTTGTTTTAGAAGGTTGCAGAGTGAACAGGGAAGCTGCTTATTAAACATACACTTTTGCTAATTTAATTTGTATATCCCCTTTACTTGAGATCAGGTAACATTAGTTCAGAGTATAAATTAAATATGTAATATGTAGAAAAGTATACTGTGACTGTGGAGCTCTATCAGTTGAATGCCAGTCCAAATAAGAAAGTACTGCAGAGCTTCTAAGAGGTGTTGGTGAATCTTTTGAGAAATTTCTTAGGGAAAGAAGTTCCACAGTTAAGAGAAAATCATCAAGGACATATTTTGTGTACACTTGGAGTCTGGCTTTGATTCACAGATAGTCTCATCAGGAGACCATTTGTACTTAAAGAGTATAGTTGAATCCATTATTTAAATGTTAAGTACATCTAAATTTTAAGGTATGCAAGGTCCAAGTGCTTAAGATGTAAAGCCAATACTTTGAAGTATACCCAGAACACAACATTGAATATTGACAGTGGATCAGTGATAAATGTGTGACCTGTGGGGAGAAGAGGTGGAGAGTCACTATGAAGCAATGACCTACTATGTTTGGAAGTTTAGTGGGACTTAACAAACTCCACTTACAGTTCTTTACTGTAGAATAGCCTCTGGGTTGTATCATAAGAGAAGAGGCTGCAGGATTGTTTTTTCTTTGTTTGTTTGTTTGTTTTGTTTTGTTTTCATCTGACTACTAGTATTATCTAGACACCTGGAATAGTTGTGGATTCAGAAACTCCTCAAGATAGAAGATCTAATAACCATAGTGGAAAGGAACATTGTGCTGAAACAGAAGTGCTGGTGCGCAAGAGCACTGTCTTCATGATTTTCTGCAGGGTATCTTGAGCAAGACCCCAGTGCTCTTGCCTGAGAGTAGAACATGGTTGATTACAAGTACAAATTTTACCTGACTGAGAAAACCAGCCAAAATGTGTGCACCTGTGATGTTATATTCATGCAGCCTGTTCTTTGAGGATGAGTTTTTAATCTTTACTTACAAAATTAATGTGTTACTTGCAAACCATATTAATATTTTGGATACTTTGCAACTTGAATGATTACAAAACCAATTGAAACAAATTTATAGTATGAGAGCTTTTTGTAAGGTACATCCTCTCAGGAAACAAATGGTTACCTTGATTTGATTGTTTCTTTTGAGGAGTAAATAAAAACTTGATTCTAAGCATGATCAAAATATTTTTGCCTTTTCCCCTCTAAATTCACTGTTTTCTCTCTTGATTCTGTGGAACATTTATTTTCATTGTTCGGAGCAAAACATTCATTTTACCTAGCACAACAAAGAATTCACCAGAAATATAGTACTAATTGAGGCCTGAATATTCATTGACCTAAATATGCTTTGCTGTTGCACACCAGAGGGCAGTAGAGATCTTTCAAATATCTGTATTTTGCTGATACGTTGAATGTTTTTTCAAATAACATTGTTGAATCAGTGATGAAGTTAGTAGATGTGGGAAACTGTGTTTACCTTTCTAATCTGACTGTAATAATACAGCGGATAGTATACCTGTTTGACGCCTTCAGTGTTCTTTTAGTCGTTATACAAATGAAACTGACTCTTTTCATAGAAATAATTTGTATTTATGTGTTCTAAACTGATGTCTGGGGAAAATATTTTGCAGTGTGAAATGTGTTTGTAATAGGAACATCATTGCTCAGGTTTAAGGATCCCCAACAGACTGCATCCCCTGAGCCTTTTGATTAGCCCCTGCACCTCCTACATAAGAATCATTGAGAAAAAAGCAAAAGAAAAATTAAGTATATGACCAATTGCTTATTGTTCCCAGATGGAAACCAAAAAGGTGATGTATGCACATAGCAGAGAACAGCGGATGCCTCCTGAAGGTTTGTGTGCTGTCTCAGCCACAGACTTTTCCACTGTGGAAAGACAATCTGTTGTTCAGCTTTGAAAGCAGCTTGTCTCTTTAGCAGTGGAAGCCATTATAAAGCACATAGTAAGCAAAACTCTCATCCTTTTGGATCAGATCAGTGGAACTGAATTCTGAGAACTGATGTAAGAAATTGCTGATTATGTATGTTTTGATAGCTTTTATGTGTGAGCGTTTATGTTTGAACTTTAAACATTAAAAATTAGACATCTTTCATCCCTGGAAGAGACTGAAGTGTGTAACCTGAAAAGGTGCATTTTGTTTCATTACAAGTGAACACTTAAAGAAACAAATCCAATATCCTTGTTTCATTGTTCTCCTGCTGCCTACTTCTTCTTCCTTTATTCTCCCTAACGTAAAGGAGATGATTGTGGTCAGTTTCCCACAAACTTGTCATGTGTATTGTGGCCAGTTGTAGTGTTGGCCATTGTTGATGTGGATTACACAAGGGGAAATTCACTCAATCGTGGCTTAAATCTTTGCGAGTTATACTTCATTCTCTGTGCAATAGACTCTCTACTGAGATGCTAATAAAAATTATCCTGTGATTGCTTGGTTACTCTCAGAACTATTTGGCTACTGGAAAAAAATAATTACAGAGTTTAAAAAATATTTCTTGTTTTAAAAAAATAAAAACCCTATTATTGTTCTACAGCTCTGAAATGAAGCCAATAGAAGGGAATGAATAAATTGAATTGTGCATGCTAACTGGTTAAAATGAATGCTCTAATTTAAATATTTGTGTTGTCATGGCAGAGGTCTTAGTTGGCCTTTAAGGAATGTTTTTCATCATAGGGTTGTGACTGGGGGAGAAATGTGGGGTTTAAGTCTAGTGACTATTATGAACTGAGGAACAAAAATTTGGGTTAATTCACATATAATCCGGCCAAGTATTAATAAACATGATGAAATAAATATTATCTTCTGTTTGGAATTATGTTTTCTCTGCCTTTCCCCAGAATGCGACTATGAAATCACCTTGGCAATAAAGGGTAATTTATCTTTTAGTAAATTGGATTAGGCACTGATTCTAGTGGGTGCTTTATTTGCAGAAAGGGTTACAAAACCAGAAAAAAAAAAACTAGGGCATTGTGATGTAAACCTTTAGGATGATAAACATTCAACCTATCTATCTAGATCTCAGAAATCTTGTTTTATCTGTTTTTTTTCCTAACTCTTACTGTTTCATTTATTATTTTGTGCAAAAGTCTTGCTTTTAATCATAAGTGTTATCTTCGAACATAGTCATATGCATCTTAACTTGGAAGTAAGTCTCACAGACCTACCTAAGGGTAAGCATCCATAGCGTTGCACATTTAATTTCTTGAGTTTTTGCACAGAAAGCTTACTGCCCTAAAATGGCACTGATTTCCAGTGAGCATATTTTTATTAATTTTATTGAATTCTGAACCTATTCATAACTACTTAGGACTGGCTAGATATCACCAATCTTTGTGGACCTCTTGACTCTCATGCTGGCAGTTAGCATAGAGGTAATCAATGGAGCAAACATTTTTATTTGTAATGCTTGTTAATTAACAGAAAAACTGGAAAGGGAGGGAAGATCGATAGCAGAGGAAATACGAAATGAGAACCATTGCTGAGTTGTGCCAGCAGGACAGAAGTGAGAGGGAGGAAGTGGGCAGGAAAAAGAAGTACACCATATTCAGGGCTAGACTACTTTCTCTCCATTCTTGGGTGTGTTGGGAGAATGGGAAAGTTTTGGATAAATTGGATAGATTCAAAATTATTGAGAATGGAACTAGACAGCTTTTTTTGTAAGGAACTACTGCTAGGAAAGTAAGGGCAGCGTTGGTTTCGGTACATACACAGGAGGAAGCCTCCGTAGGGAGATCTCTGTGTCTGCCCACAAATCTCTCTTGTAATATCTGTGGATGGAGAGAGTGGTCCATTTCATCCTTGTGGTCCCTGGGGACACCCTGCCAGGAACCACAGGGTTGCATCTTAAACCACTTTCTTGAAATGTTTTGTATACAGAAAAAAGATTTGCTGATGAAATGGCCATAATAAATCTACTTATAGTTATATGTTACCACATAAAAAGATTTTAGAACTTGGACATTTTGAGCTTGATCAGGGTTCAGCAACTGCCAAGGGTTGCGGGGGCACATTTAGTCCCTGTGGAGCCTTTTAGGGCCATACCCTGACTATTGTCATCCCTCTGGCCCTACTTTTGGGTGGCTGAAAAAAATATATATTTGAGAGGATTTGGGCCACCCTTGTTTTTCAGACCTGTACATGCCTTCTTTCGAAACAGGAACTGACTGGGGAAGAGGTCACCTTGCCTGCTCCTGAACCTGTGGAAGAATCTGTGAAATGCGCTCTATGTAAAATTGTGTTTATCCTGGTTCTCTTGAAGTCTGTAAAATGGGTGTTGCTCTCATTCCTTTCTGAACAACTTTCAGATTGAGAATATTAAGAATGTTAATATGGTAATATTAGCATGATACTGGATTAATAAGAGATATGTTGATCCTTTGTTAATTCTTTGTTGATTTAGGGAATTTATTTTACAGATTTTTTTTTACAGTTTTCAATTTAAGCAACATCAAATAATATTAAAATAAAAATTTGCAATGACTTAACATTGTATGTTATTTTTCATAAGACTTTATTTTAACTTTGCTTTGTAATAGCCTGATAAACATCTAATCATCTTGTTCTCAATCAAGTCTTTTTTCAATTAAAACATGGTATGCACAGGTACTAACATTAAACACTAATTGTAGCTGATACAGAAGCATGCCAATTAAGTTCTTATAAACTAAAATTATTTTTCCCTAAGCTGTGGGACTCCTTTTTTCCAATCTCTTCTGATCAGTCACTGAGAAGTATATAGGCTCTTTTCAAGCCATGTTCAGAAAATGGTTATCTCACCCACTTCATTATGCCTGACAGCAACACCTTTTTTGTGTGAAGATTTCACAGCAGGGAAAATAATTCTATCCCTTGCCTGTATCAGTGCTTTCTGCCCCTTCCTAGTGGGAAATCTGTTTTCTCATCTTCCAAGGAAAGGTGACAAATCATAGTTCCATATATTTTATGGATTTTCACTAACGTGTGTAGTGTTACAAGTTGAGCCTCTCTTATCTGGAAATCCAAAGATCTCCAAAAACTGAAACTTTTCACTGCCTTCTGCCTTCAAGACAGTAGCTACAGAGCTCCTGCTTGTCTCTTTTTGCCACCAGCTTCCCGCTTCTGCTTTTGAGGTGGCAGCTGTGGTGTTTCTCCTAGTTCATTTTTCAGATCTCTGAGGAGCTGCAGCTGCCACCTTGAAAGAGGAAGTGGGTAGCTGATGGGAAAAAGAGAGACACTGAGGATCTGCGAAATGGTAGGAAGTGTGGCTTTGCACAGAGCACTGCACTCGGAATCCCACCATTTCACAGATCCTCAGTCTCTCTCCAGCCTTGTGTGCCACACACAACACATGTACTGAATGAATGGGACACAAAGCTATTCCAGAAAGATACAATATTCCAAAAAAGTAGTGTATTCTAAATCTTTTTTTTTTTTAAAAAAACCCACCCCCGAAATATGGAACACTTGTATTTCTGCCATTTTGGATAAGGGAGGCTCAATCTGCATGAGGTTAGAAATTGTTGTTGCTGGAATCAACAGCATTAATTAATTAATTAGTGTTAATTTTTAGATTGGTCTTGGTAATTCCTAGGTTTTAAATTCACTTTTTTTCACTCTCATGGTACTCTTATGTGTGTTTTATATATGCCATATTGGGTAAATCTTGTAGCATTTTCCGGTAGAGAGGACACCATGGAAAAATGAACTCTCTTTTATTGCTGTAATCCCTGCATATACCCACACATTCAAAACCTGCTCTGGTGGTTTGGGGGAACCTCTAGAAGTGAGTTAGGGTGGGGATGGTGATGGTGGCAAGGCATGTCAGGGGAAAGAGCCTTGCCCACCCGAAAGTGTTACAGCATGGCATTGCACTACACAGCAGTTCCCTGGCTTCACACCATCTGCCTACACCATCATGTATGCAAAGGGCATTGTTCTCTCCTGCAAGGATAAAACATAAGGATAGTGAAGTTGCCATGCACATTAATATATCAGAGTGTTGCATATGCAGTTTTCTCAAGCTGTGCACTGACAGGAAACCAACTCGTGATATGGTTGGAGGAAACTGTTATGAAGTCTGGACTCAAGGCAACATGGTATATATCTGTAACTGAGTGGTAGTGGGCATGGGAGTCATTCTGAGACTCTTCACACACCAACACAGTGTCACAGTTTTCCTCTGAATTAAGATAAATGTATG
This sequence comes from Iguana delicatissima, assembly GCA_948472985.1. Classification (NCBI taxonomy): domain Eukaryota; kingdom Metazoa; phylum Chordata; class Lepidosauria; order Squamata; family Iguanidae; genus Iguana; species Iguana delicatissima. The sequence goes on along the minus strand of CAOKZL010002222.1, from coordinate 140,577 downwards.
CCAGTAACATTGCCTTGTCATTCCAGGGCCTGACAGCTTCTTGTCATGCTGGCCATCTGTTTCAGAATGGAACCAGTGACCCTTCCACTTTGAATGAGTGAGAGAGTGTGGGTTTCATATTCACAACTCTCCCATGCAGTCACTGGCAAATAAAAATATCATATAATCTAATTTTATTCTCAGAGCCACTGTATGTTCTACTGAGATACCGCATGGGCCAGGTCACCACTGTGGGAAGGATGGGGCACTCAGGGAGTGTTTCAGACTCCATGTGATTATTCATCAGAGGTAGCTTTCTCTGTTCACATGTTCTATTCACCCAGAGGCTATTGCTGTAAACAAGTAAATTAGCACGTGCTGGATATACCTGCCAGGTGGATATTTGATGTGGATGACTTTGCTATACCTATACTGAAGTGTGAAAAATACTTAAATGTTCTTAATAAACCCTATCTCTTGACTACACACACACACACACACACACACACACACACACACGGACTTGCCTTGCTGTGAATCTTTTTGTTTCAAATGAAGTTAACTCTCTCCACTATTCATAATACTAATAGCAGAAATGTGATAATGCATGATACCACTTCAATAACAAACACACCATTCTTTGATTGAGATTCCAGAGTGTTACTAATAGAAGCAAGATGTTATGGGCAGTGTCTTTGGGTTAGACCAAAGGACAGGGATTGGAAAGGAAAAAAGAAGAAGAATTCTGAAGAATATGCACACAATGAATTCTGCATATCAGAGTTGTTTTTGTGTTGCTTGGAGAAGACTCCTATTTGTTCTCACCTTTCCCAGCTGTCAAGAAAAATTTGTTCAGTTTGCTATTCCACCTTGTCCTCTGTGTAAGACAGATGATACAGAGATAGAGAAAGGATTTGTGTTACAAATACAACCACCTAGTATGCCAAACCCAGCTGATGTATTATGGCTGAAATACCTACAATGATTTGCATATTGACAGTTATTGGTTTTCATGCTGTTATCCTGTTCACATAAATGACTTTGTAATGCAAGTGGCAACATTAGTACTTTGGAAGAAGCCTCATTGACACCAGTTTTTGTTTCATTTTTGCAGGTAATTAAAATAATATGTTTTTACTAAAATCTTTGGGGCAGCATGGTTAACAAGTAAGAGCTTTCTTTGTAAAAATTAAAGAACTACAGAAGATGGAACAGATGGTGGTGCACTGTGCCTTAAAAGCAGGGGTAGGGAATAAATATGTGGGTCTCCAGGGGATGTTGGATTGTGGTTCCCTTTATCTCCACCCTTGATTGTGTTGGCTAGGACTGATCGGAGATGAAGTCAAAGAATATCTGGAGGGCCCAGCATTCTTTACTCCAGTTTCTGATGAAGAAAGGCAGAGTGGTGGCTGTGAGACTGGAATTTCAGCAAAGGACGTACTTAGGGTTGTTACAACAATGTGCTGTTCACACTAACAGGACAGTCTTTGCCAGATGTTTCCAAGAAAGACACAGTATGTTGTATCATAGCTGCTGTAGTGGCAAGAGTAGCCCACAGATAGATGTGATGAAGTCTTGCTTCCTTAAATTGGTCTAGTTGCTTTGATGCGTGCAACTTTATCACTGACTGCTGTTGAGGCATAAGATGCATTAAAGGACATCTCTACTTTATTGTCTTGGTTGATTCTCTGCTCAAGAGAGATAGCATAAATGTAGCTCCCCTGTTTTAGAAATAAAACTGACATGATCTCAACTATCAAAAGGAATAAATTTGAAAATCTGTAAAGATTTCTTCCTAAAAAACATAAGACGCTGCAAATACTCTTCATGTCAGATTTAAAATGATATATATCTCACCTTAATGCTCTTGCATGTAGTAACTCCACCTCAAAGCTTCAATAGTTTACGTTACACTGTGATTCAATGTGAAAAAATAAATGGTAAAATACATGTATTAGAAGGTATTGAAGAGCTTTGATTCAAAGCTTTTAGAATTTTTGTTATGTCTTTTTAAAAAGTGTCTCATAAATCTAAATTACATACCTTGAAGAGGTCAGTGGAATTGTGGGTATAGTACTTAGCTAGTGTGTTGAATGTTGGACTAGTACTCTGAAGACCAGGATTCAAATCCCCATTCAGCTATAGAAACTGTGTGGTCTTGGGCATGTCAAACTCTCTAAGTCTGAAAGAAAGGCACTAGCAAAAAAAACCCCTCTGAACAAATCTTGTCAAGAATACCCCATGACAGGCTTGCTTTAGAGTCGCCGTAAGTCAGAAACAACTTGAGGAAACACATCATTATCATCATCATGATCTTCAACAACAACAAAGCACTGGGAGTAATTTTCATTTATATAATAAATTGTTTTACAGTTTATGTTTTAAATGTTTTGAGGAGTACTATGTCTCTTAACAAATCTTATAACTTTTTCATTGTCTTTATCATCTTCATATGTATTGGGGCTATGTTCTCTCCTCTGTTCTGCACATAGACATCTATACATGAAGTCAGTACTTTGCTCCACTGTGAAGCAGTCGGAATTAAATTTAAATGATCAGTCTGTTTTCTTTTTTGTTAATCTATTAATATGTTTATTTATTAACTGTAATATTTATATCCCACGCTTTATCCGAAGATCTCAGGATGGCATACAATAAAACCTATCTAACAAATTTAAAATAGTATAAATAATATTTAAAAAGCTAAAATCTTGTTAAACAATTAGCAAATTAAAAAACAAATGAAAAGGTTAAATAGTTTAAAGTAGTTTAAAATAAATTGAAACAACGTGCAGGGAAGGGTTTTGTAAAACAATTTAGGCCCCAGAAGCTTTCATAAACAACCATTTGTTGTTGTTGTTGTTGTTGTGCCTTCAAGTCGTTTCTGATTTATGGCAACCCTAGAGTGAGCCTATCACAGGGTTTTCTGGGGATGAGAGTGTGTGACGTGCCCAAGTGGGTTTCCATGGCTGGGCAGGGAACTGAATCTTGGTCTCCAGGGCCATAGTCCAATGCTTAAACCACTGTACCACCACACTAGCTCTCAACTGTGTTTTTACTTGGCACTTACATAGCAACAATGTTGGCTCCAATTGAGCCCCCCTAAGGGGAGAGAGTTCCGTAACTGGGGTGCCACATCACAGAAGGCCCCCTCCCGTCTCCTTACATGGCATATCATTCTCATTAATAGAACAAGAGGAGGGCCTTTTCAACAGACGTTATATCTTGAATGGGTGTATATACAGAGTTCCTTCAAATATTTATGTCCCAAGATGTTGAGGCCTTTAAATGTCATTACCAGCACTCTGAATGTAGACTGGAAATGTATTGGCAGCCAGTGCAATTTCTTTAAAACTGATGTTCTGTGAGTTTTATAGGATGTTCCTATCAACAATAAAGGGAGAAATAGCATGGCTTCACATGAGCTAACCCAGCAAAATGCTTTTTGTATTACCTTTGTTTTCCTCCAGAAGAGCAAGCTAACTCTGTGAGGTTCGATGGTATATTTTGTTTCCTAGAAGGCCAGGGAACTGGAAAATGGGTTATGTAGTAAGGTCTAGGGGAAAGGTTGTTTATCTTAAAAGAGGCTATACATGGCCAGCTGATGCCTGGGCTATAATCAAAACTTGTATTGAGTTTCTAAGCTTGATGGAAATTCCTCAGTGTATGTGCTTTGCAGTAATGAGTTAGCAACTTTGACAAACTATATTAGAATATAAAAGGTCACAGCTCAGTGCTCCTATGGTTGCAGTTTGGTCTGTTTTTCTGGATACCTTCCAATTACTGCATCCTATCTGAAGCCCCATATGCCCTGAGGAGGGGGAGGGCAGGAAGGGGCAGAGGGTGAATTTGGCATTCTTTGCAGCCAGCAAGCAGACTTTATTTGTCCTTTCCTGTTTTGTTTGGATGTAAAGGGCACTCAGCCCTTTGCAAGCTGGTTGAATCCAAACCTTTGTGGACCTCAAAGGACTATCTGTGTCTGGGTATTTTCCTCTCCTGTCTTCCATGAATTGGATTGGTGATGGGGGAGGAGGGTTCAGATCCTCAGCTGAAGTGTCAGTTGGGGAAATTCTGGTTGATGTTTCAGCCAGGAAGCAAGCGACATCAAGGGTGTATCCATAACTCCAACATCATCTGGCCCACAAAGGAGGCAGTGGTGAACTCTAGGCAATTACCATGAGCTGATTCTCCGCCTCTGTAATAAGCCACTTTAAGGCTACGGTTATTCCACTTGAACTGGGTTGACATCATGGCGCCTACAAACATCTCTGCTTTGATGTGACTTAAGCTTGCTTGTTAGAGTTGTTTTTAAATCCTATTTTTTTTAAACATTCACTTATGATTTGCTATAAGTGTGTGTCTGAAGAACACCGTGAATCAGTTGCCAGTTTATAAATGCAGTGATGCCATTTCTGAGAACAGAAATGCAATATTAGAAATGCAACAACCATTGCTTTCCCTTCATTATATATATATATAGAGAGAGAGAGAGAGGTGCTTTTTGCCACCAATCTCAATATGTAGATGTTCCCCTTTAGACTGAATCTTGTGCCAAATGTAAGTTTTAACACAACATATTCATTTCATGAGGTGGTTTGCTGTGTGCCATCATAAACCAGACATGATGTCCAGCTTGGTTTTTTTTAAAAATTAATAAATCAGTAAGCATTTAGTAGCTTGGTTTGATTGTTTATCAGCACTGAAAATTTTTATAATATTATTTATTAGTGTGTGTCATAGCTCTGGGAGATTTGTGGTACAGGTATTTAATTTCACATTTTGATTTGTGTTGGCTGCCCTGAGAGCACTTCATAGTCATACTGAGGCAATAGGAGTGAGTGAATCAATCTTCTGAATGCTTCAAAGTGAGCTGGAGTTTTAGCAGCCCAATGTTGATATAGGCCAGGCATGCTCTTTGTAGTTCTGCCCCTTAAAGACAGTCATATGGGAGGTCATGGTAACCGGCAAGCTTTGGGACCAACTTAGGTGTTTGTCTTGCCTGGCGGAATCACAATTGAAAAGTCATGTGATAGTGATAAAGATCTCAGATACTAATCTCATGCTGCTCATTAGGACTACAACACTTAGTGTTTTGTGCACATGAAAACTGTCATGTAAATAAAATATAATTGTGTTAATTGTTTGTCCAAACAAAGCACATATGCTGCTGGAACAGTAATCCATTGTAAGAATGTTGTTCTTTGGAGGCAATTTTTCTCCATGGAGCACTTCCTTGTTCATTGAAGTCCCTGGGAACTTGTTCTGCACTATTTGAACCAAATAAGACTCTTTTGTTAAAAATTTGAAATGATGTCATAATGACCACCCAGGTAAAAAAATGGAAGGTCCCTTAGTGGGACAAATTCCGTCAAAGGTCTTATTAAAATGTAAAGGGAAGTTGGTGCTTAAATTTGATTGTGGTTCTTGATGTTTTTTTTTGTAAACTGGGAAACAAAATAATTTATATTTCTTCCACAAGTTTTTGTTTTTAATTGCTGATTCAGGTTTTGATTGAGGGGAACAAAGAAGCGTCATTACTTTGCATATTTTGTCTTTGTCACATTAGCTAGAGGAAGCTAAAGTAAGTGTGATTAATATGATGTGTGTCTGTGTGTGGTCTGAGCCAGGTTTTGTGCATCTTTTAATAAATTTCTGTTGTGTTCCTACTATTTTTTTTAATTGTTAAAAATAGAAGTGCTCTTGAGCAATAGCTACCTTCTTAATTAAACTCCAAATTAGAGATTATAATTATAAATAGGCTTTTTTTTTTTTTTTTTTAAAGGACGTGCTCAGCTTAATGTCTATGATCAGGATAGTGGCATTCTACACATCTGTTAACACTAAAGCTGCATTGTAAAATGGCATTCATTATTGAACACCATCATTTTAAGGTCACAGGCCGCAATAAGCCTCCTGCTGTTGTCCCTCATCATAAACTTCAAGTGTGCCCGTAGTGTACTGTTTAAAAATTCCTTAGTTTAATTAACTGAGACTAAAGAAGGAAGGAATTCCAAAACAAAGAGGCCAAGTACACCAGTGGCTCTTTCACAGTGGGTTTTTTTTTTTTTAAAATTACAAGCGATAAGCAATAGCTAGTCTTCCTTCCTTCCACTCTGTGACATTGTGAGGGATAGTGAAATACCAGGAAACAAGCTTCTGTTTAGAGCTATGAATCATGTTTTTCACCTTAGGATTTATTGCAAGTAATTCATTTATTGCTTACCACAAATAGGAATGTGATATCTTTAATAGGACATGTGACCGTTGTTTCCATTTTGGCCAACTAATTCTTTAACATTGTAAAAATGGAAGTGTTAAAAGAAGATGGAACTAATTTAGGTTTCCGTGGACAAGTTTTCACTCTTTCATAAGCGCTGATAATGCAACAGGCGAGAGAAGCTTCACAATGTGTTGTAGCCTTTTCCCCATATTTATAGTTTCCTCTCCTCCTCCCCCTCCTCCTCTTCCTCCTCCTTTTACAATATGAAGTTGATGAGAGAGAGAATCTTGCCCTTGCTGTGTCACAGTGTGCTAGGGCCAGATAATCTGGAGTTTTCTTGGGGTTTCAGAGGTAAAAAGCCTGTGCTGTCGGCTGTTGCCCAGCCATGTGTTTGTATCTGCCTTGCTGCACCAAAAAAAAAGAAGAAAAAGGCCAGGCAGCAGCCATTTCTACTTTTTTTTCTTTTCTAATTTTCACCTTCCAACAAAGTGAGAGGACCTGTTAGCCTTTCTGTGTCTTTTCACATGTTGACAGCTACTTGTGTTTGGTCACAAGAGTAGTTAAGCAAACCTTGCAAGAGTTGTTAGGCACTTGGCATATCAGAACAAATTTGTTAGTTCTCTTTCTGTGAGTATTCATTTGGAGACAATCTGTCCTTAAACCTCTTGAGGCAATGCCCTGTTGATGAGTACCCAATGTGGTAAGTTAAATTTAGTCTAGTCTGCACTCCATTATAGTTTTATGTTCTTCATTATGTCATTATATTCGTCCCTGCTAGGTTTCAAACCTGGCTGCTTCATGCCTGAAGACAGTCTTTCAATCTGGACAAATCTAATACTCTTTGAATGAACATACTATTGAGTACAGAAACCACTGTAAATGACTTAAAGGAAAGGAGATAGAGCATCTTGTCATGTTTCATAAATTTCTTGTAGTTACTTACATACATCAGGCTTGCAGCCACATATTACACTGCTATTTGTGAAACTTTAGCATCCAGATAGCTTTTTAATATTCCAGTATAATGTCCACATCCAAGTTCAAGTTAAAGTAGTTTCCATGTTACTCATTAAATCTTCAGATCAGTTTAGCTATGTATTTCCTTACTGGACTTCTAAGGTAGGATTAAATAGCTTCCTGCCAGAATATATAATTTCAGGAGAAAATTTAGAAAATATTAGCAAATGTAATTGTCATATGCAGTATATGAATATAATATATCAGAAACTAGGTTACTTAAGAAACCAACATTTTTTCACAGAAATAGTTTCTGTTAGTTCAAGAAGATGGTGTTGTTTTGAGGTGAGCTTTGAACTCTGGAAAGGGAAAGTGGAATATAAATGAAATAAACAGAGTAAAAGGGTTTTCCAAGTAAAGTTGCTAACTGCATAACTTTTTGACCAGTAGTATGTAGATACTTCATATCACATTAGCACATATTTCATTTATAGTGGAAGAGCCTTTGCCACTACATGTCGGTTTTTCAAATGTTAAAAAGCAGGTTCTTCTGAAAATATTTAATCTCTTCCCTCATGTCTGAAGACATGTATGAATAACTAACCTTTTCCAGACGGGAATATTAAAGCTTGTATACTGTTCAGATTGAGATACTGTATCTAAGCAAAATTACTTACTGAACTGAAGATACTTTCTCACTCTAGTAATTTCAGCCGAACTAGGTCATTCAGTAAATGTCAGTAAGGCTGGAAAGTAAGTTAAATGTCACTTGGAAGAGGGATGTATGCATAAATTTGTGAGGCACTCTAAAAGCTTTTATAGGTAACAGGACTAAAGGTCTTTTTTCAAAATCATCTCTAGCAATAAATGAGTGAATGATTACATCAAATTATCAAGAAGTTCTCCTACTTGTTTATGTAAAATACCTAGCAATGATAATAAATAGTAGAGAGAGCAGACTTCTGTTTTCTTGAAGTGCTCTTGAAAGAGCAGCAAGGGTAGAAAAGTTTGACATGGGTTAATATTGCTATAATAAGAGTAACCTAATAGAGATCATTGTCTTATTGTCACTGCACAACATGTTACCGTCTTAAAGCTAGTACCTTTGAATTGTTTTATACCTGTTACAATTCTAGCCATTTTCAGCATATAGGAAAATGCAGTTTCCTACAGTTGACCTTAATTTTAAATTTGCTTCCTAAAGAAGATGTTGTGCTTACTTAATAAGATCACTATGTATAATTTGGTAAGTGAAAATGTTGGTAGACCCTCTATATTAGGGACAATAGGAAACTAGAGTAGTAGGATATCCATTGTCACAAGTAGCAAATGATCTGGCTGAGAAGTTTGATCCTGCGGAGACGTCATTACTGGTTTGGTGAATAGGATGTGTAGCTTTCATGTTGGAATTGAAAATAGATGTCATCACTTTTTACTCTTGTCAGTGTTTCAGCATTTGCTAGTCTAATAAAATTCCAGTGAAAAAACCAATAGGAAAATCAATCCAGTTTTACCATATGGAATTCGTTATGAGCAGAAAAAGAAAGGTGCGAAGGTTATTTGGGGAGCAGGCTTTTAATCTGGTTCTCTTGAGAATAAAAAAAATCAAGATTTTAAAGATATTCGTTAGTTTCTTTAGCAAGTGCAAAACACCACTCATATTTGCAAAAAATCATTATTATCTTTATTTTGGTCCTTGAATTAAGAATTTACTTACAACAGCTTCCACTGCCTTCTTGTGACATGATGGTATTTTGAAAGAAAATATTTGTGTTTAATTCTCAAGTGTATTTTCTAACCAGATTTCTTTACAATGCCTGGGTGCACAAGCATCTGTATGTTTAGCTAAATTTCTAACTATTTCTTCCAGCTAGCTTTCATCCCATGAAAAGCTGCAATTGAAAATCAGGGGTTTTATTTTTAGCAGAAATTCCATGCAAATACAGCATGACGTCCAAAAGTTGCTTTATAGCACATTGGGACCCTATAGCATTCAAGGTGTGTTTGTGTATGTGTTTGCTTTTTTGTGTTTTGTGCTTTGAGAGCAAACTAACTTGGTATTGGTCCAAGGCCTAATGTAGTTATACATTAAGGAACCATCACATAAGAGGTGAACCACCTGGGAACACCTCCCAAGCAAGTTTATTGGAACGAATGAGAGATGTAAAAGAGTAGATCTGTGCTCTTGTGTTGCTTCTATTTTTATTGGCCTCTTGTAGACAGTCAGAATGGATTGCAAATGGATTGTAAGAACTTTATTGTTACAGCTGTAAAGTATTGGTTTGACATGAAGTATGGGTAATTCTTTATAAAAAAAATCTAAATTGCAACTGGCTGGTAAGCAAGATATGCGAACTGGTGTATCTGAACTTCCTATTTTGAGAGGTAGAACAAGTTGCTGTGAAACCTTTGTTTAAAATCCATGGAGATATATTGCTACCACTTGCATTTCAGATAACCTTTATGTGCTGGATATGCAGGAAGCCAGGGATACACCTTTCTGGAGGAGAAATAGACCTCTTGTCCAGAGTTTCCTTTTCATTCTTTGACCAGGTTAGTGTGTTTCTGATAAACAGTCTTGTACACAGACAAGGGCAAATCTATGGCTAGGTAGATACAAGCAGTTAAATTCTCTCATTCATGACATACTTCTTAAAGAACTAAGCAGAGAGAAGTTCAGAAATAAACAGTTGCTTTTAAAATAAAACAGATAAACTGCCCATTAGCCAATTAAATTTATTAGGATCTTTGGAATAACTCACCAAAGCAATTTTTAGAGAAATGGAAGCACTGGATCTTTCAGGTAAAACTTCTTGGCTACTTGGGCTAGACAAAGAGCCTTTTTTTTAGAAAACATCCAAGGCATATGTCAAAGAAAGAACTCTAAACTTGGCTTATCTATAGCTTGAGCAGGGGTCTAAATACTCTAAAGGCACCAGATCCTGTCTGATGTTGGCAGCTAAGCAGGGTCAGCCTTGGTTAGTACTTGGATATGAGACTGCCATATAGGCTATATTTCAGAGGGAAGAACTGGCAAAACCACCTCTGCATATTCCTTGCCTAAGAAATCTTCCTTGCGTAAGAAACCTGGAACTCATGGGGTCGCCATAAGTCAACAGGCGACTTGAAGGCTCATGTGCACTCACAATCTGTGGCTTTTTATGACCTGGTCATCCAGGGGATTTAATGGAGCTTGAAGTTCATATTCCAGTAGACTGCCATTAAATGCATGGTTAAAAACACTTGAAATGTTAGCCGCAACGTTGTGAGTTCAGTCCTGCAGGGTTCCAGGTTGACTCAGCTTTCTGTCCCTCCCTAGATCAGTAAAATGAGCATCCAGTTTGTTAGGGCAATTAGCTAAGCACATTGTTAACTGCTAAGGGAGTGTTTAGCACTGATAAGCGGTATAGAAATGTAAGTGCTTATATTGCTATGTTAGAGTGTTGGGGAAGTTGCATGGAATGTTAGAGTGCTGGGAAAGAGAAGGAATTTTGTTCTGAAGGAGTAACTAAGACTGGAGAACAGGCATGCTGTAAGACCACTCTCCCCACAGGTACGCAGGAATGTTTCTGGGGGAAACAAGTAGTGAAGGTTTCCCTTTCCATTTCCCACTGTACAGAGCCCTTGCCCATTGCAGAATGGCTGATATCAGGTTGTGGAACTTCCTTTCCTGGTAGATCCAGTTGGTTCCTTCCCTGCTGTCTTTCCACCAGCAGGTAAAGATCTTTTTATTTAAGGAAGTTTTTGTTTTTAGTGTATGCAGCAGTTAAAGCTTTTAATAGAGATGTAGTTTTTTTAATTTGATTATATTTTTAAGCATCTTTTAATGCTGTTTTTGAGTTGTTTTTACTGCTATTTTTAACTTGTGATTTTAAAATAGAAATTTAGTTTGTGTTTTAACTTTTGCATTACCATTTTTTTGAATTATATTATGCTTTTAAAATATTATAGACCACCTTGGATCTCATGTTGGAAGAAAGGCGGGGTATTAATTAATTAATATTAATTATAACTATATTAGTTAATATAATTACTTAATATAGCTATAAACATCTGTTCAGAAAGGACTCTAGTGCTTTTTTTTTTTTGCATAGCAGGGCACGTGGTGGTGGTAGTGATTGTTCTGGGATAGGTAAATGTGTCATTTCGCCCATCATCTCTCTGTGAAACCCAAACAGGAGAGCATGGCTCTTGTTCAAAGTTAGCTGGAGCCTTGAGCAGAAGTTCTCTGTTTGGGGTAGTTTTCTTCAACTTGGTGCCTTCCAGATTGTGTGGACTTCAGCCTCCCTCAGTACCAGCTAGCATGGCCCAAGGCACAGAAATCTGACAGTTATAGTCTAAAATATCTGGAGAGTATCAGGTGGGAAAAACTGTTTTAGGATCTGGGGCTAGTGAATATTTTGCTGCCAATTCCACTTGGAAGTATATAACTAGTTTGTCTACCAACCAGTCCTAGTAGTGAACTTTTGAGAGAATCAACAAAAATTGTTCTGAACTTTTGGGTGATGTTGCTCAAAGTCACAGTTTTTCTAATATCATGTGAAGGTCCTGTGGAATGAGTGATTTGATCAGGCTATCTTTAGATACAGAGATAATGTAGAATTGCTTATCTTTCTTGTCCCTTGGTTCCTCTTACCCGTGAGAGTGGCTAAACTGACCAGAAACTAATGAGGAAGCAAAAGCATCCTGTTGTGTCTCAGCCTGAACCTGGCTTCCTACCAAACCAAGAACAGGAAGGGACTTTCAGATTGAGACTGTAGTCTGGGTTCTTAAGGAAGAAACTAACCAGGAGTCCAGTTTTGGAAATAACAGGAAGTGTTAGGTTCCTCATTAGTTTACAGTCTTCTTCTGGCAGCAAGACCAAAGTGCGAGTATGCGGGAGGAGGAATTGGGCACTGTGCACAAGCACAGTGTTTATGCACAATAAGCCTGAATTCTCAGCTATTCTGTCTTATTATGTTCAGATACAGCTACTGTCTATTAGTCACAGTAGGAAACAGGAAGAACAAAGTAAATTTTTATAGATATTTGTGGACCGCATCTTTTCCTTTTTTATAACCTCTCCCTCTCATGCTCAAATGTGTTTTTTTTTTTTGTTTTTTTTGTAGATGGGGCACTCATAGCTCAGGTATGATCATTTCTGTATTTGTATACTGGTGTCTCCCCTATAAAGTTTGTTTCTTTATTTTATTTATACGCTTCTCTGCCTCATAAGAATTCAGGATGGTTAGCAATATTATACAAGAACATACAGTCAAAGTCATAAATTACAAATCCTGAAATCACAATAACATGGAATGTTGCATGTCTTAAATTTCTGATATCTGGTATCATAAATTACAGATACCTGCAAAAATGCAATACTAGTAATACAAAGAAGCAGCAACTAAAGACAGATTAAATATTTGTATGTTTATTTATTGACAGTAGCTCTGTAAGAAGCAAATATAAAAGTTGGGTCATGTACAGTGTTCTATAAGGCTATTTCCCAGTTTGTTTGCATCTGTAAGTAGAAAAGATTTCTGCAACTATTACTAAAATTGCAGTGTGTGCGGATGTTTCTTACATTACAGGAAACATCAACGCAGACGGTTCAAGGGTGCTGCATCCTGCAGGGCAGTTGGGTGTTACTGTTTTCTTTTTTGTACTTACCTTTTGGTTGGTTGACTCATAATAGATACATAACATAAAAACAGGAAGAACATCTCTTTTGGACAATATAATAACTTGGCCTAAGATTTTTAAATCCCCCTTTTTTGCCAAGAACTTCTTCCTGGCACTCTTAAATTATAGCACCTTCCTTCCTTTAAGTTCCTTCTCACTGTACTGCTGTCCAGTAACTGTTTGACACATTTATTCTGACTCTGCTGTACACACATGTCTGACATGGGAGACCTTACCCTCAACAATGCTGCCATCAGCACAGCCTTTTGCCTCACAGGAGCACACCATCCCACCGCTGTGGAAAGGTAGTGCTGTTGATTGTAATCTACGAGATCACAATATAGAAAACTTGGCACACAAGGGATGCAAAAGGAGGGGCAGGGAAGCAAACTCAGACACTGCTTGAAGTTACAAAGTAGTTCTGAATGATGACCAGGTGAAGCAGAAACAGTTGAGGAAGGAGGAGCCTGATGGAGCTGTTCTCTCAAGAAAGCCAAGAATGTGGCCCCAAAATTAGTTGACCAAAACTACAGTGGAAAAAACCTGCTCTCCTTACTGTTTTGCAAAATTGGACTTTATGTATAATCTAAAATTTTCCTTTCTCTGATATGTGCAGAAAGTATATTCAGCATATAGTATATTCAGTCAGAATATAAAGGGAAGTATAAAAAAAGGTAGCTCAGCATAAAACCAGATTGTTACTCTGTATATGTGAGAAAAAATTCAGGATCTTTTGCACCCTCACTTTTCACAGTTCCACACACAGTTTCAAAAGGCAGGGCTTTCTATAAATAAAACGTGGCTTATGATCCTGTTGTTCTACAGTTCTGCTAAGGAAAACAAAAAATCCCCCGCCCCAACTTCACAAAGTATCAAAAACGTAACTGATAATCAGTAATTTCTTATTTAAGTACAGTCATTCCTCAACATTTGCGGGTTTCACTTTTGAGGAGTTGATTATTCATGGATTATTTGCTGTCATCTCTGTTGCCTCCGTATGCCATTTTTAATAGGGACTACAAGCCTTGTAAGACTGAGAAACTGCAAGTGAGGCTTCTAAGTCCCTGTTAAAAATGGTGTGGGGCAGCAGTGGAGGAGGCAGTAAGCCACTTTCTGCCTTGTGAAGGAATCCTGATTCCTCAAAGGAATCCACAGTGGGTTGAATATGGTGATCATACTCTTTTGTGTGTTAAATATGGTTTGGGAGGGCCTAGAGTTATTCACTGTTTTTTTACTTTCATGGGAGTCCTGTGCCCCTAACCCTAGTGAATGTGGAGGGATGACTGTACTTGTCTTTTTCCTTTTGTTCCCTTCTGAAGATAGCATTTTGGTATGAAATTCTGAAGTTTTTACACATTGACCTGGATACTGACTTTCCTTTTGTTAGCAGAAAAGATTCACGCACCAAGGCTTTCAAAGGTCTCATTTCGTCTGAAGATCCTGAAAATCTGTTCCTGGGGTTTAAGAGACCCTTGGGAATAAGGTAGGAGGTTGAAGATGGAAAGGCAGTAGGCAGAAATTGTTTACTCCCTTATGTAAACAGAGGAGCCGCTTTGGGAGTGTATGCAAAGTATTCCCATATCTTTTATAGCCATTTAGTAGCTTAAATTTATGGCTTTAACTAAGAAAGGTTTTGGAAATTATTGGTAGGGATAACAGATAAAACCTTGGATGGAGAAAAACGAGTTTGAGTGTTGTTAAAAATAGGATCCAGTTTGGTACCACACTGACTATTATGTTGGCACATAGGTTTTCATGAGAGAACCACTTGAAGAAGAGTGGTAGAGGATGGCAAGCCAAGAACCAGTCGCATTCTCCAGAAAGATTGCCAGCAAATTCATGAGTGCAGCTGCTACTGATTCAGCTCAACTTTCTTTCCCTTGGCTAGTCAGGCCTCACCATTTGCTGATCCCTGTGTTTGCCTTAGAATCGCCATAAGTTGGAAGTGACTTGAACACACAACAACAACAACAACAACAACATTAGACATTCCCATTTGCTGCTACTTGTTATCTTTTTTCAGTATTACCTCATCCAAGTCAGTTTATTAGAGAATGGTGAGCTAAGGACCTATTAGAATAGTATATGGTGAAACATATATATATTAATATAATGAATGGCATTTGGTATGTAAGTTTTTGTGAGTGATCTTACAGAGATATATGTTAATACAGTATTTCAGAGACTAGTTAAATTTTAGTTCAGGCTCTCACAACAAAAGGGATTTCGTCTTCTTCTTCTTCTTTTGGCATTTGCCATGCAAGCTTATTAATTCCAGCTCTTGCATCTACTATATTTTATAAACCTTTCAGCAGAAACAGCAATATCAAAGCAGTAGGTAATTATTGTTTGGCTGGTTTGAGATCAATTCAAGAGTTCATGCAGCTTTAAATTGTGGTTGTATGTTCATAATTATGAAGTCCTGTGTGGAAAATAAAAGAATCTGCTGCAGGGGTCCTTCCTGCAAGTTATTAGTGAACGCATGTGCTCACTGTGACACTGAATTTCTAGTTATATATCTTTTTGTCATGAACTTTTTTGTGTCCAAACTGAATAATTAATTCATCTTCTCATATAGATTCTTTGCCTTTCATTTAAGATCATGAATAGGAATGTTCTTAAAGCTGCATTAAAATTTGGTTTGTACAATTCTACTTTTCCTATTCAGTCAGGAATTATTTTTGTTTGTTTGTTTTGGTTTCCCACTTATTCTCTGGGTCTATGTCTATTCCGTGCATGAAATCCAGTAGAAGAACTAGGTTAAATTACTAGAGTATTTTAGCAAGTAAAGCTCAACCTATTGTTCATCTTTGCTAATATGTTAAAATATAATGTATATTTGGCAGTTTCTCTACATGTGGTCATCAAGATGTGACCCCATGCAAATGGGTTCACCATAGATAATCTACTTAAAAGCACAATCCCTTATGTTGCAACACTCCCCCCCCTCTTACAGCTGGCCGTTACCAGATGGTTTTAAAATCTGTTTGGTTCTCACTAGAAACCTGAAGTTAATGTGCTGTTTTTAGCAACTGGAAAGGCTAGGGAGTACTAACAGTGTCCTTTAACACTGAACAATGCTTACAGCATGATACAGTTATTACCTTGGAACTGGTGATGGAGCACAGATAGAGATGATGCACCATCTGGCAAATTAAAGCCAAAGGGAGAATATGGTCTTTTGTTATGACTTATAAGAAAAGGAGTGGAATTTGCCACTCTGATTTGAAATGATTATGCTCCCAGGAACAAAAATACGGGATGTACATTTCTCCTGTTGTCTTCCCCCTTTAGTTCCTTGCTGAGGCTTGGTCAACACTCCACAGTATTGGTCTTGAGATGATAGAATTGATGTAGGACGTGAGTGGGTAATTTGTGGCCCCGCCACTGTGGTTGGACTGTAGCTCCCATCAACCATCACCACTTGCCGTGCAGGCTATGGCCAATGGGATTTACAGTTCAAAAGCATCTAGACTGCCACAAATTGCCAGCCACTTCTATAGGAGATACCATTGTTAATGTACTCTAAAACAAAACAAATCAAATCAAAACTTTATTGCAAATAGAAGTTAGAAGAACAGTGTGTTTCTGTTTTGCATATTTTGGACTTGCAGAAAGGTTTTCATGTAGGAAATTATTCAAAAACATCACACACACACACACACACACACACACACACAGAAGGAGTGTATCTGGTTCTGCCACTCTCTCCCCACTGCATTCTGAGAGCAGAACAAGAGTAGAGCTCATTATTTCAGTGCTGAAACTCATATGAATATAGCTTTTGTTGGCTACTCCTTTCACGTCTGTCTCAGGATCTTTCACACATGCTGTGATTTGTGATGTGTTATGTCCTGATTCCTAGCGCTGTTCCACCTTTTTTGAAACATAGGGGTTACATGAGAGGAAGGGGAGAGGACCTGTGGCCCTCTAAATATTTTGGCCTACAGCTTCCATCAGCCTTACTAAGTATAGCTTGGTATACAATATATTTGAGCTAGGATGCGCTTCTTATTGATATTTCATATGCATGGTACTTCTAAACTGGGATTGTATGAACCATCCCCTAATGTATAAATATTCCTAGTAAATGGCTAGTAAAATGATACTGCTTCAGTGGTGGCTTTTTAAAAAAAATCTGATGCAAATCACCAATCCTGATTACTATTTTTTTTCTGTAGAATTGATAACTGGGACAATAAAGTCAAGTGTGAATGTAAATGAAACTCTTGCTGTCTATCACTATCAATGTAACTGGTAATTATCCAAAATTTCAATACACAGCGGCAAACCCAGATCTTTTCTTGGATTCACTAAACATTTTCTATGTAGTTTCAACACCATAGAACCAAACCTTGTAGTTTTCTTTGAGTGCATTGTGTAGTTGGATACAGTTTTAAGGAAATAGATCATTCTGGTTCATCTCTTATCTAGACAGATTAGAAACCTTTGCATTAAATCTCTTAACCTGAGATATTTTCTTGCCCCAATGAGATTTCCTTTTCATTTACAGCATCAAGGATATTCCAAAATATCTGAACACTCACTGGCAGAAGACAAATATTCACATGAGATGGAGTGTTTATTTTGAGCAGCTATGTGCCTTCTCCCCTCCCCTCCAAATTGTAACCAGCACAGTCTTTGTGTCTTAAAAAATACGACTGTTTTTGTCTGTAAAAACAAATCTGTACTTGGCATGTGACTGAAACTTGGGAAGACTGTCTACTACTCTTAGGTGTCAGTGTAGTACATGCCTACCTTGTATGTCTAACTGTGTGTAAATCTTGCATGTTTTTGAGGGATCAAAACAACCTATTCACCTAGATAAAGATAGTTAATGCTTATGTGGATGAATATGAGGTAGCCAGTCCACATTAGCGTTGTGTAATATATAGCAATATAGCAATAGCAGTTATTTCTATACCGCCTATCAACTAGCGTTATCTAAGCGGTTTACAATGTATTTTAGCTAATTGCCCCCAACAAGCTGGGTACTCATTTTACCGACCTGCGAAAGGATGGAAGGCTGAGTCAACCTTGGAGCCTGGCAGGATCGAACTCACAACCTTGTGGTTGCAGTACTAGCATTTAACCACTGCGCCACCAGGGCTCCTTAATATAATATAAGAAAGAGAAAGAAAAAGATAATGGCTGGAATCCTGTTAGTGAGCTACAATGTTGGAAGTCCAACTTAGCCTTTCATAATTCACTTTTTTGGTCATTGTGAAGGTCAGAATTCTTTACTGACTGTGCAGTGACTCAGGTACCTCCAAAAACCCACCTATTGAGTGGTACAAACATGACCATTTCCATGACACAAAACATTTCCATGTTGTAGGAGTTGCGGGGGGAATCAACAGAGATGTCTCCAATTATTTCTCTGTAGATTGAGTACTGTAGAGAAGTCAGCTGCGGAGACCTCATGAGGATCCATGGAAGTCCCTCAGGATGACTGTTGTAATGCACTGGCTACAGGAAAATAGCTGGACACACATCTGCTGATTCCCTCCATTCTCCAAGGACATGAAAATGAGAGATTGGATTTGCTGTGAAGATTCATTCTGGGATGGCAGGAGGAGGAATCCACAATGATTGGGTTTCATCCCCGTGTGCCAACTGGAACTGGCAGGACTCTCTGCTCTTTTTCAGTTATTATAGTTAGGACTTCCTCCCTCCTCCAACAGTTTTATTATCTAGCCATGTGAAGCTAGCCACTGAAAACTCTCTGTAGAACTGAAGCCATCTTCCCTTAGTTTTATGTCTTTTTTTTTTTAGGGTGCGTGTGGATTTCTCCTCCATGCCATCCCAAGAATGAGAGATTGGACTTACCGTGAAGGGATGGCAGAAGGAGGAATCCACACAGACCCTAAAAAAATGATTGGGATCTACCCAAGCCACACCCTGGGCGGGCAACTCATCTCTTCACTACTGACTGCAGCGTCATTCTTCCAAAAGCTGCTTGAGATGACTTGAACTTGTCTGTCTTGTAATGCCTGATGAAGGTTGAAGGCTCTGACCAACCCGCTGCAGAGCATACAGCTTGCAACGATGAAGTAACAGCATAAACTGTACTAGTCCCCATCGATCTTGTAGAATGTAGCCACACATTCTTAGGTCTTGGCTCTCCTGCATAATCCTAACACTGGAAAATACAGGGCTAATCCACCTACCGATGATCGTTTTAGATGCTCGTTGTCCTAAAGTCCTAAGATTGAACAAAACAAGCAAAGCCTTAGTACACCTCACCCGAGCAGTCCTTTTGATATACAGCCTAACTGCTCTCTTCACATCTAGTTTATGCCATCTGCTTAGGCCGAGGACAAAAATTAAGAAGGTGAAATACATCTGTTATTCCCTTATTCCAGGCACATTTTGGTATAAAAGACAGATCCAAAACTAATGTCAGCTTGTCATCTTCAAATTTACACAAATTCAGGTTTATTGATAAAGCCACCATTTCTGAAAGTCACCTTGCTGATGTGATTGCCACAAGAAAAGCCATTTTGAATGTCAACATCCTCAACGACACCTCACTAATTGGCTCAAATGGAGGCTTTTTCAAACCATTCAGTACCAAATTCAAATCCCAAGTTGGAAATGTGTGTCTTGTTGGGAAAGAAGACGAAGTTGCTCCTTGCAAAAATCTCTTAATGTACAGATTTGCTGACAAGGCCACTCCCTCAAATCTCAATGTTACTGAAAGTGCAGATACTTGCCGTTTCGGTGTATTAGGCCTTAAACCATTTTGCAGTCCATCCTGCAAAAAGTCCAAGACATGCTGAACTTTAATATCAGCTATGTTCAGCTCCTTGGAAGTGCTCAAAAGCCTTCCACATTTCTCAAAAGCCTTCCACATCATATTATAAATATTTTGTGTTAACTGCTTTCTGGATGCCATGGTTTTCCCGCTACCATCTGTTTCAGAAGAGAAAACCATGGTCTCCTGGGCCAGTGAGATGCTATCAAAACCATTTCTGCCTGTTCCTGCTGCATCTTCCAAAGTACCTTTTGGATAGTTTGCACCGGTGGAAATACATAAAGCCAACCTTTTGGCCATGGTACCGATAGAGTATCTGTTGCTTCCGCCTGATTTGCTCCTATCTATTGAGAGAAAACTTCCTTAATCTGGTGCTTTTTACCGAAGCAAACAGATCAATTTGAAAAGGACCTATTTTCCTGTTCAATTTTTGAAATGTCACATAGTTCAAGGTCCACTCTCCTGGATGTAGACTGTGTCAGCTTAGATAATCTGCTCTTACATTCAACTTTCCCTTCAAATATACTGCTATTATCAATTGTGAATTTCTCTCTGCCCAACGAAATAACTTGTTGGCCTCTGCCACCAGCAACTTTGAGTGGAGTCTTCCTTGATTGACAATGTAAGTAAGCTCTTGCTGTTATATTGTTTGTCCGTATTTGTACATGCTGTCCTCTCACCATCTGAGCAAACTGAAGGAGTGCCAGACGAATTGCCTTTAACTCCAAAAAATTTATATTCTGCTCCTTGTCCACTCGTGTCCACAGCCCCTGAGCTGATCTTCCTTGACAGTGCGCTCCCCAGCCAGATAAACTCACATCTGTTGTTACTTTTATATAAATGAGTCACTATTAAGGGCACACCCTTCATTAAATTGGAATCTCTTTCCCACCATGTTAACTCCTTCCACAAGCTGAGAGGCAACATCACCTGGTAATGCCTCTTCCTGCCAATATTATTCTGGTGAGGGATTAACAGTCTTTGAAGGCTGCTGGAGTGATACCTCCCCTAAGGAACCAATTGAATTGTTGACACTAACATGCCCATTACCCAAGCCAACACCATTAAGTCTGCTGAGTTCTTTGCAGTCAACATCTTTACTGCTTGCTTGACTTTCTTCCTTCTTTCCTCTGAAAAGAGAAACAAGTCCCAGCTTGGTGTCTATCTTGGCCCCCAAGTGTGTAATTAATCTTGTCGCCTTGAGATGGCTCTTTTTGTAATTGATCAGAAATCCAAATTTCTCTGATGTTTGAATCATTCTCCTCAAATCCTGAAGTAAAATCTCCTGAGAGCTTGCCTTCACCAAAATATCATCCAGGTACAGATAAGGATATACTTCCTGTTGTCTTAGAAATGCCACACAAAGGCACTAGTACCTTTCTAAACATCCTTGGGGCTGATGCTAACCTGAAAGGCAGAGCTCTGAACTGATAATGTTGGTTCATGTATTGGAATCGCAAATACCTCTTGTCCAATTCTATCATTGGTATATGAAGGTATGCCTCCTTCAGATCTATCGAGGCCATCCAATCTCCTAACCTCAGATTCTCCTTTATTGTTTGAAGAATCTCCATCTTGAATCTCAGGTATCTCACAAACCTGATGAGATAGCTGAGATTCAACACAGGATGAGAAGTCCCATTGCTTTTGGGCACAGTAAAAAATGTGGAATAAATTCTAGAGAACCACTGATTCTTGGGAACTTCTCTCACTGCCTTGATCTCCATCAAGTGTTCTATCTCCCTCAAAATTACATCCCTCTTCTCTAAATCTTTGGGAAGAGACATACCTCCTTTTTGGCACCCTGTCAAATAATATCTTGTAATATCTTGTCACAACCGGGATTATCCACTGATCTGATGTTACTTGATTCCACAGAGTGCTGAAATGCAGCAGTCTCCCCTCTGTACTCATTAGTTTTTTGTCAGAATACTGATCTACCCCTCTTTTAAGTAGATCTTCCACCTTGCCCTTGCTGGTTTTGCCTAAGGAATGAACGTGCTCTATTATATTGACTTTTTGGTGTATTCCACTGTTGTCTTCCACCTCTGAAGTCCACTTGTCTACCATTTCCTTTTCCTCCTTGAAAAGGGTAATATTGTCCTTGAAAAGGCTTCTTTTCCAGTTTCTTCTTCTGCAGAATTGACATCACTTGTTTTTTTTCCCTTGTTCTCAGTGAATACCTTATCTAACAACTGACTTCCAAAAAGCAGTTCCTCTTTGAAAGGCACACATGCTAAATTATTTCTTGACTTCTGATCAGCATCCCAGTGACGCAACCACAAAGACCTTCTTGTCACTGTCAATGCAGTTATATTTCTGACCATAAAGACCGTAGACTCATAACTGGCATCTGCTACATATTTCAAAACCTTTTTAACTCTTTCCAGTGCTCTAGAGAAAGATCTAGGTTGCATTTCCTCACATTCCATAATTTTCTGTGTCCACAATACTGCTGCCCATGCAAACAGAGATGCTGCTATTGAAGTCCTGATGGCTACTGCTGAGCACTCATGGGTCTTATTTAAAGCTGAGTCCACTCTCTGTTCATCTACTTCCTTCAAAACCATATCACCTTCCCTGGGATCAGTGCCCCTGAAATAAGGCCTACTATTGGCCCATCCACCAAAGGAATCTTAAGGAATTCTAACTCTTTTTTGTCAAAAGAATAAAGCTTATTTACATATGTCAACATCCTATGAGTATTCAGGGAAGTTTCCTACTCCACCTGAATTAAATCTTTGAACATATCTGGCAGTGGAATATCATTCCTTTGACATTCCTTCTTTATGACTGATGCTATGTTTTTCTCCTTTTCATCCTTTTCATCATTATGATTTTGTCCGTACTAACATGTAAACCCAATACACTTAACAGTCCTTTCAAAATACTTCTGAAGCTCTCACTTGGAAATAAGTGGTATGAATCTGTTCCAAACTCCTCATCCTCTGATGAATTCTCAGAACCATCCATACCTGACTCCATCAATTCCTCCTCCTCCATCATCACCTATATCCTTATCTGCATTCAATTTTTTTGTCTTACTCAAATACTTTCCCTGCCTATCCTCATTTCCTTCTACATTCTCTTCAGAATAAATCTCCAATCGACTTCTCTTCGCTTTACTTCCACCTACTTCCACTTCTTTATCTCTCAGATTATTTCTCATTCTTTTATTCTGTTGCCCTGCTCTATCTGTATCTTCATCCTGTCTTGTAGTCCCTTTTGAACCACCATATATATCCATTCCTGACTGTGATGACATTTGCACATTCGATGAACTTCATCTTCCCAATTCATTGAATTGATTTTTCATTGCAGTCATTATAGAATTGAATTCATTAGACACTGCTTGCTTAACCAAAAACTGTAAACCATTTGCGTTAGCTGAATGCATATTAGGAACATCAGCAAACTCTGGAAATTGCCTTCTCTCTCTAAACATATACTGCTGGTCTCCTCCACCTCTCAGTTGTATCCACTGTGAGTTATTGAACATATGTCTTAAATATCTCATACCTACCAGTGTCCAGCCCTCCATACCTGAGGCAGGAAAACCCATCTCACCCCATGCTGGCATCTCTGCTCCATATGCACACAAAAAGGGCGGAAGCATAGCTGAGGAAACTGTCCGTTTGTAACAGATAAACCTGAGGTGGGGAAAATACTTGTGCTCACTCTGCAGCTTGCTCCAACTTCACCCCTCTTCTTACATCCAGGTGCTGAGTCAGGGTGTCTGCACATGCTCCTGCTCTTGGATGTTCTTCCCAAGCCCCTCCCATCTTCTCAGAATTGCAGTATTCAATATGGCAGCCAGAATTGACTGCTTTCAGTTTTGGAGTTGCCTTATCAGATTTAACTGAGTTTGTCCCTGAAAATTTACCTGTCTTTTTCAAGGTATCTTTTTTGCCCTTGACTTTTACCTTCTGAGTAACGACCTCAGCCTTTCCAGACTTACTATCACATTTCTCTCCTTGTTTAATAATATTCATCTTGAACTTCCTCTATATCGCTGTCGCTAGAGGAAAGAAATACTTTGCTGAGTGCTTCTCTTTTTCCTCTCTAGAGACACGCGGATCAATGGCCATCTGGGAGTTTTTTTACTTTACTGTTGCCT
Organism: Iguana delicatissima; assembly: GCA_948472985.1. Lineage (NCBI taxonomy): Eukaryota > Metazoa > Chordata > Lepidosauria > Squamata > Iguanidae > Iguana > Iguana delicatissima. The sequence goes on along the minus strand of CAOKZL010002222.1, from coordinate 116,883 downwards.
TTTCCCTCGGACTCAGAGCCACGTTGATGCACTGGCTTCCAAGGTGATCCATTTTTAGCGCGCTCTTTCTTTGTCTCCTCAGAGCCTTGCAGAGCAGCGGGCATCTGGGAACGTATTTACTTTTGTATCTCTGCTACTTTCACCTTATTTAATTCCTCTGTCTTTTTCTCCATCTTTCTTCAACTAATCCCTTTACCACACCGAACTGTCAGAGGAGGAGTTCAAACCGTCTGGTTCACTTGGCAGGAAAATTAAAACTGTTGGAGGATGAGGGAGTCCTAACGATAGTAACTGAAAAAGAACGGAGACTCCTGCCAGTTCCAGTTGGCATGTGGGGGTGAAACCTAATAGTTGGGGATTTCTCCTCCATGCCATCCCAAGAATGCCATGTTGTGGGGGATCTGCGTTATTTAAAAGCTGGGTTTGGTGGCAGGTAGCACCAGAAGACAGTTACAGAGACATAGCTAAATGCCAAATCTACATCCTCTGATGCAGGATCAGCCAAGATCATATAACAATTAGAAATCTTTTGCTTTTTTCGCTTTATGAAAAATAGATGTCAATTAGTTATCAATTGCTATAATTTTATTCAGCATGACTTCAGAGATGATGATCCTTGTGTAAAGGATTCTTGTGTTTTTAAGTGTTATTTTATACGCACTTTGATTGCTCTTATTGCCCTGCAGGAAATGTACCATTTATAGTATTTCAGAGCTCTAGAATTATGTTAAGACATTTTAAGCAATAGCGAACAAAGCATAGTTCACTAGGCTGCATCATACTTAAAGTAGAAATGGCTGAAATCATAGCAGTGATTGACATCTTGCTTTTGATCCATAGAAATTTAAAATTTTCAAGTGAACCTATGACTCTCTGCTCTGCACACAAACATGCTATATGCAGTGATGGTAAATGCATTTAAAGTGACAGCTCTCAGAACTGGTTACAGAAAGGGTGGGCAACCTCTAAAGGCTTGGAGACAGCTTTCAGCCCTACCTCCCAAGACTTCAGAGGACTGCATCCACTCTCTTGCCCACTGACACTCCTGAATTTTGGAGACTGATTACAGTGTGGGCATGCATTTGTGTATGTGTGCGTATGAGTCTGTGTGAGAGAAGTGTGCATGTGTGCACAAATATGTTCATGTACACACAACACAGAGAAGGAAGAATTGTGTGAGAAGACTCTTTTCGGGTTCATTTTGTCTTTAATACTGCAGGTCTGTCAGGAGAAAAAGTGGTACAAATGTAATTTAAAGGGAATCATGAGGGTACACAAATCACAAGGTTTTGCACCATTGTGTTTTATGTAGGAAAACTGAACCTTCTGTTTCGTATCTGTCATATACCTTTGGAGGAATCGCCTCAGAATGAAAAAAAATTGTGGTGCTAATCAGTCATTTCATAGCCTGCTACTTGTGTGGATGTTTGCTTCAAGGAAGTTTTAATTCCTCTTCTGCAGCTGGATTTGCAAACCAGAAGTAAGTTGTGGGGTGGGGATTATAGTTTTCATTTGGCAAACACAGAATGATTAAACATTGGTCAATCAATTTCTGCTTTCCCATTTCCTGGGCACAAATATGTGATTGGGGGCATGCATGTGTAGGAATAATGGCTAGTTCTGTTAGTGATTGTTTTTATCAACAGCAGTGAAAATGCTATTTTGAACTGCTTTTTCTGTACTGCAGGGAGAGAATGGTTATATTTGCACTTTAACTTGAATGATTTTTTTGTTTAGCTTGATTAAAAAATTAAAAAAAAACCAGAATGAACATAACAAAGACATGAGGGGAAAACAATGCAAATAAAAGTGGAGTAGGCTCCTGTTGTTACTGTCTAAACATTCTTTTTGCTGTGTAAATGCTACACCTGTTGAATTTTATTGAACAATTATTATGATGGGCTATGATGTTTGTTAAATGAAAGGCAACGGTGTATAATTCTTCTGTCATAAAAAAAATTGCATTAAAGTACTGTATATCCACAACACATTAGTGAGTGACACTACAGATCAGCCAGCCTCATTTTCCTTTTGTATGCCACATACAAAGAATAGGGCATGGTGCTGGAGGTTTATTGGTATAGAATTCTACATTCCATTTATTATGAGTAGCAGATATTGCCCTGAGCATTTGGTCTCCAAATACAGTACTCGGTTAGGCAGCCTCTTGTTCAACAATTTTGTATGTTATTGCAAGGGATCTCAGCATATTTGAATAGGTCGATTTGGACCAATGATATGAAGTTGCTTTGTTTAAACTTGTATCTAACATTGATCATAGTTTCCTATAGGTGGATAAAATTACAAGCTGCATTTAATGGAAAATAAAACCTTCCAGGTACTATATGGCTACACCAGAGGAGTGGGGAAGGCATATTCCCAGCCTGAGTATTGCTGCAACTCATTCCTATTGCAGTAAGCCATAGTTGGGCACTATGTCTGAAAGAGCTGTGTATTTCCTCAGTGGTGAAGGGCATGTTTATGTATTTAAAAGTAGTAAGTGATATTGTGTGTGTGTGTGTGTGTGTGTGTGTGTGTGTGTGTGTAGGTAGGTGTCATCTTCCTAATTTTCATTTCTGTGTTAAAATGTTAAATGCTGAATAATGCACACATACATTCTTTATATATAATTGACTGTTTGCATAGATTTTATACTTAGCTGCCTGTACATAGACACAAAAGTTTGTGTGAGATGTTGCCTGCAGACACATGAAGCAACATATATTCACCGATTAAACCCTAAAGAGCTTTTCTTAGCATCTTGTGTCCAGGTTTGGCAATTTCATACTCTGTGAAAGTGAGGACAAAAATTTCTTTCCTAATTTCAGTATGCCTAATTCACGCTTCAGTTTAAACATTATGAAATAACCTTCATAAATCTGAGGCTTTTCTAGTATTTCACATTTGCTTATTTTTCTTGTTAGGATTTATTTAGTTACATATTTAATATTTTTATCCTGCATCTATTTTTATAGTATACTACTATACAAAACATCTCTATAGCTTCAAGAGTTTATATGAGGCAAACAGAAATCTAAAAAGTGACCCAGCCTGGTACACCATGTTTTGACTTGGTGCCTAAATGAAACCAGAATTGGGGCCAGTTGGGCCTTCAAGGAGAGGACATTCCACAATTAGGTTGCCACAGCTGAAGACGCCCTCTAACATGCCCTCGCTCAGTCATAGAATCATAGAAATGTAGAGTTGGAAGAGACCACAGGGGTCATCCAGTCCAACCCGCTGCCATGCAGGAACACCCTCAAAACACTCCTGACAGATAGCCATCCAGCTTGTGCTTAAAGACCTCCAAAGAAGGAGACTCCACTACACTCTCAGGCAGCATATTCCACTGTTGGACAGCCCTGACTGTCAGGAAGTTCTTCCTGAGGTTCAGGTGGAATCTCCTTTCCTGCAGCTTGAATCCATTGCTTCTTGTCCTGGTCTCTGGAGCAGCAAAAAACAAGCCCACTCACTCCTCTACATGGCATCCCTTCAAATATTTAAACATGGCTATCATGTCCCCTCTTAACCTTCTCTTCTGCAGACTAAACATACCCAGCTCTCTAAGTCTGTCATCATACGGCATGGCTTCCAGGCCCCTCACCATTTTGGTCACCCTCCTCTGGACTTGCTCCAGCTTGACCATGTCCTTCTTGAATTGTGGTGCCCAGAACTGTACACAGTATTCAAGATGAGGTCTAATCAAAGCAGAGTAGAATGGTACCAGTACCTCCCTGTATCAAGACACCATACTCCTATTGATGCAACCGAGAATTGCATTGGCTTTCTTGGCTGCTGCGTCACACTGCTGACTCATGTTCAGCTTGTGGTCTATTAAAACTCCTAGATTCCTTTCACACATACTGCTATCCAGCCATGTGTCCCCCATCCTATATTTCTGTATTCCATTTTTTCTACCTAAGTGTAGGACCTTACACTTCATTTTGTTAGCCTTGGCCCAGCTTTCCAATCTGTCCAGGTCATTTTGAATTTCGATCCTGTCCTCTGGCGTATTAGCAACCCCTCCCAATTTGGTATCATCTGCAAATTTGATGAGCATGCCCTCTATTCCTTCATCCAAGTCGTTGATGAACATATTGAACAGCACTGGGCCCAGGATAGAACCCTGTGGCACCCCGCTAGTCACTGCTCTCCAGGATGAAAAGCAGCCATTGGTGAGCACCCTTTGGGAACGGTCAGTCAACTAGTTATAGATCCACCTGACAGTAGCCCTGTCCAACCCCCATTTTACTAGCTTCTTTGCAAGAACTTCTTTGCAAGTGTATTGGCCTTTGCATCCCACCGTCAAGGTGGAGGGCCTTGGTCTTTGGAAACACGTATAGTCCTCCCTCCACATTCACAGATTTGACTTTTGCGAATTTGATTCATTTGCAAAGCACCTGCTTGCCTTCCCCCCATTCTCTCCCTCCCATTCTTTTGCCTTTCTGCCTGAGTGTGCATGTCTTCCTTCTCTGTGCCTGGTCAAAAGACAAGAGAATGGGGGGGCACCACACATGGGAAGAAAAGCATGCCTGAACTTTCCCTCCCCCATTCTCCCCCTTCCCTTCCCTTCTCCCAGGTACAGAGAAGAATGGCAGCACGCCTGGGCAAAAGGCAAGGCAATGGGAAGAGGAGAATGAGGGGAAGGCATGCATGCACCTTCTCCGCATGGGGGGGCTGCCACCGTCCATTTGCTTGCCTTTTCCCCCAGTGTAGAGAAGGAAGGCAGCAAGCCTAAGCAAAAAGCAAGCAAATAGGAGGGGGAGAGCGGGGAGAAGGCCTGCACATGCTTTCTCCACATGTGAGGCTGCCCCCTCCCATTTGCTTACCTTTTGTCTGGGCATAGAGAAGGAAGGCATCTGTGCCCAGGCAAAAGGGAAGGGAATGGGATGGGGGAATCCTGGAAGGGGAATGGCAGGGGGAGTACTCACTTGGAGGGAGAGTTATTTCCATTTTTTTTCCTTTTGTGAGGGTTCCGTGCCCTGAAGCCTTATGAAAGTGGAGGAGTCATTGTATAGGGAGAGATGTTCTCTCAAATATAAAGGTCCCAAGCTACTTAAATGGCATTGTAAAGACCTTGAATTCAAACTGGAAGTGCATTAACAAGCAGGCAGAATTACTGTTTTAATCTTTCCTCCAAACAGATCCTGAACTCCATTTACAGAAATAATAATATTCAACATTACTGTAACGATGCATTCTAAATAATATGAAAGAACTAAAAACTGGAGTCTTGTTTACTGTTGGCCTAAAGACCAAAAGAAAGGGTGCAGCCCAGCTTTCCAAGTGGGGAGTTCTGCATTAATAAATCCATCTCCCAGCCAGCTGTAGGCATGAAGAACACAGAGCAAGGTGAAGTTTTGGGAACACTCATGTGGGAGAAGACAGTTCTTCAAGTAGTTTGGTCTGAGAGTTTCATCGATAGTAACTAGGGCTTTGAATTATGTCTGGAGACAAACTAAAAGCAGTATTCCATACTGAAAAGGTCTTTAGAACATTTCTTTAATGTTGTCCTTCTAGATGCTTTTAGAGTACAGAAATGTTGTTGTTGTTGTGTGCTTTCAAGGCCTTTCTGAGTTATGGAGACCCTGAGGCAAATCTCTCACAGTTTTTTTTAACAAGATTTATTCAGAAGAGGTTTGCCTTTGTCATCTGTTGAAGCTGAGAGAATGTTACTTGCCCAAGGTTGCCCAGTGGGTTTCTGTGGCTGAGCAAGGATTCAAACCCTACTCTCCAGAGCCCTAGTCCAGTGCTCGGACATAAACACCACACTGACTGTCCTGCAATGTTTAGAATACTAACTAGATCTGAAATTCAGAAATTATAAATATAGAAGAAATTAAATTCAGTATGTTCAGTATTTATTTTTCACCTTTTCCTTCATTGTCAAGAAGGCGTTTCCACCTCTGTTTTGAATGTTTTATGTGTATATCTGTGGAAATAATACCAATTTATTTGTGACACATACCTAAAGATATAATCAGTTAATTTGGAATAATCTTGCGTTGTGCAAAGAGGTTATCATCTGACGAGCATTCAGGCTGGCATGCTGAAAAAGACTTAGATTGGCAGTCAACTTGCTTTTTCAGTGTATGACCTTTTCTTATTAAGAGTCCATGCTAATAGCCTGATTATTATTAATATATGCTGTCTGGTACTGACCCACTTTGTTTAGAATGTGTGTTGGATATAAAGTGCCATAAATCTAAGGGTGATAGATTAAACTATTCAATTTAAAATATTCCCTGCCATCATACATTTTAATGGAGTTTATAAAAGAAGGTCTCTACATGTTGCCAAGAGCAAGATGGTAAATGTACTGAATTAAGTGCCAGTCATCTTATTGTCATATAGTGGAATTGCTAATCTGGCCACTGAAATTAATTTCCTAAGAATGGGCACATGAGTTTACAGTACTTATTGACTCAATTTTTGGAAGTGGATGAAACAGAATTCAAATGATACTGTAGACTATTTTAAAAACGCAACAACATGTTGAATTTGCTTTTCTGAGATGGATTAAAGTAGGGTTAGAAAGAAGTGTGCTTCCGCCAATGTACAAGTATGATATAAAACTCATAAAGTGAATTAAGTTTTGTGCTTTCTTGCTTTCTTTCAAGGTAGTCTTTGGCTGGCTTTCAGCAGTGGCCAAAAAGAATAGCAACTTTATTGAACTGTGAAACTTCTGCTTAAATTATGAAACATTGAGTCTTGGATTATCAGACAACTTTTACTTTTTCTTCTTTGGCTTTTTCCACAGCAGAAGTGCAAACACTGTGTGTGTGAGAGTATGTGTGTGTTTCGTAGCTAGGAGACAAAGGGAGGGGGGGTCTCTCACACTATCCAAACTCTCATATCCTCTGTCCAGCAGCAGATGCTGTTAATGTGTTCTAGTAAATTTAATGTCATAGACTATAGTCTGTGTTATTTATAGATGCTGTTAAAAATGAATGTTCTGTTGCTACAAGAACATTCCATTGTCTAACTATTATTTTATAGTATGATTTTTTGGCTCCCAGTCCCTCTTAGTTTTAAATGCGAAAAGAAAAATGATTTAGGATTCAGTATTTTCACATATACCTAATGCTAAATGTTTCTTTAACATGTGAAAAAAAAGCTCCCTGCTGATGTTTAGTGTGAATGCTTTCTTTTAAATGTTTTTCAAAAACTAACTTTTTGTAAGAACGACACTGAAATCTTTGCAAGCCCAGCTACAGTGAAGACAGTTAGAAGCTCAACAGTAAGTTTTTCCCTCCAGCTGGAGTAGCTTTGGTTTCTTCTTTTTAGAAATTTTTCAGTCTCTTCTCTTTCTTTAAGGTTGATGAAAGAATATTGTCCTGACTGTGTATGTGTTCCAAGACTACAGTGTCTTGGACATAGCCAGTTTAAGTATACCCAAGTACTAGTTATAGAAAGTCCTGGATATCTTGGACCCTGGGTATCCAAAGTTTTGTTTCGTCTCTTATGAGCCTCTTTCCTTACAAGTCTTTGGCCATTTCTGTACTAGACTGTTATAGTGCCATTCCACTTTCAACATCCCATGGAATCCTGGGGTTTGTGGTCAAGGGAGGGGCCTGGAATAATAGCACTATAACAGTCTAGTGTGGAAATGGCCTTTCTTAGAGGCTATGTTGTATGTTCCATCAACAGGAAAATCTAGATTGCTGGATACATGAGAGGCCTTTTTTGTAGCGATACATTGACTGTGGAGTTCCCTCCTGGAGGAGGCCTTTGCTGGATTAAATATTGTTTTGGCTTTTTTAATGTTTTGTTTTTGCTTTTATGCTGCTGTGATTTTATAGTATGACTGTATTGCTGTTTTTCAGTGTAATTGCTTTAAAGGCACTGGTGGAGAGAAAAGGAAGGTATAAACACTTAATACAGGACTATAAAATGGATAGTTCTTCCAAATGGTTTGGTTTAAAGCAGTCTTTTTATTTTTCTCTGCTTTTCAGGGTTTTATTCTACAGGATAAATTTGAAACAAAGGGCATTGTTGCAGCATTACTCTTTCTGTAGACTTGATAACACACCTGCTCATTAGTCTTTTACTTAAGACTTCCAAAGATCCCATTAGATCATTTTGCTAACAGCAGCCACCTGCATTCCATTGCCAGTTATTTACTGAATTTGGCCTGTGAGGCTGACATGCTGATTCCAAAGTTCAGTTTTCCCCCTCGCAACTATGCTTTTAGCTTTGTGGTGTTTATTCTTGCACTTGACTACTTATACCTTCTCTGTAAATGGTGTTTGAGATTGTTAAGGAGTTCACATTTATCTCCATTTATATGACTTTCTAATCATTTTTGTGTGACTGCATTGCTTTGCTTGGAGGTTTTTTTTCCCCATGATTGTTATCTTGCTAATTGGTAATTGTTTGTCAAAATACAGTATCTCTAAATGACAGTAGTGGGGGAAAAAGGCTTCTGCCATTTTATGGTGATGGATTATTCCCCATTTGTTATTTAGTGATAATTTAACATATTAAGGGTTGGATCAAGAATCACGCAGAGCAGAACTCTCTGCAAAGTGGATGCTGCTGCAGAATGTGTGTTTGTAAGCTTTTTACTTGTGTACCATTTGGGCCCTGATAAATTTATTGTAAATGTTAGAGAGATCTTTGTGAACAGTGTGCATCATAGCTGTTAAGACTCCACAGAGAAAGAGGAAAAAATCACCACCATTCACATTCCTTCAACATGGAGGTTGTGCTGGCTCATGATTTCCTCTGTCAGTGAAGAGAGGCATTGCATTTTCAGAGGACTAGTTCATTGATCCAACCTTTATGCCTCAGGCCAGACATATCCCATAACAGCTTCATGCTCAAAAGCAGAATGCAGACAACCCTGAAGGATGAGAACTATCACCTTCAGGTTCTGCCTTTGGACTTCTTGTATTTAGTTGACCACTGTGCCTTCAATTTGTCTGCCAACTTATGGCAACCCCATAAATTTCATAGGGTTTTCCTAGGCAAGGAGTAGTCTAGGAGACTGATTAGTAATTAAAGGGATGATTGATCTGATCCTGCAGGAATATTATGTTTTTTACATTTATTCCAGTGGTGCCTGTTGTCAGGTAACTTTTGATAAAGACTATTGGCACTAACATATAGTACCTCATCATGGAATGGTTTCTATTTGGTAAGGGGTCAGGCAAGACTGAATCTTTTCGCCCTGTTTAACTTGTACGCTCTATGTATCATATGAAAAGCAGATTCAGACTCAAAGAAAGGAGACATGAAAACTGGAGGAAAGAACATCAACAGTTTAAGATATGCAGATGATACCATACTATTAGCAGAAAGTAGCAAAGACTTGGAATGATTACTAAAGAAAGTCAAGGCAGAAAGTGCAAAGGCAGATTTATAGCTGGACTTTAAGAAAACAAAAATAATTACCACAGATGATTTATATAACCTTAAAGGAGATGATGAGGACATTGAAATAGGTTTTCCATACCTTGACTCAGCCATTAATCAGAATAAAGATGGCAGCCAAGAAATCAGAAGAAGACTAGGACTTAGAAGGACAGCTATGAAGGAATGAGACAAGATCCTCAAGTGTAAAGATACATATAATTTAATACTAAAGTTAGGATGGTCTATGCCATTGTATTTCCAATTTCTATGTATGGTTGTGAAAGCTGGTCAGTGAAGAAAGCTGACAGGAAGAAAATCAACTTATTTGAAATGTGGTGCTGAGAAGAGTTCTATGGAGATGCTGGACTTGCTAAAAAGACAAATAATGGGTCCTATAGCAGATCAAGCTGAACTCTCCCTAGAGAAGGGCAAGGGCCTGGAGCTGTGATGTTCTGGAGGAAGTTGGCAGCAAGAGCATGAAGAACACAGGAAAAGGCGGAGTCCTAGATGCAAGGCAGTCCAAACTGCAAAGAAGACCCCTCCACCAGTTCCCGATAGAGCGGCAATTGGTAAGGCTCCCTGGCCCAGCCCAGTTGGCTAAGGAGGTGATGGAGCACCCCTTTAAGCTGGAAGAAGGTGATGGCGCACCTCTGAGCTGGGAGGGAGAAGGTAATGGGGCACTTCTGAGAGGCGATAGAGCGCCCCTCCAGGCTGAAAGTGGAACTGCAGCTGCAGGACTCTGACTGAAAGGGCGGAGGACAGAGAGAAGGGGACAGTTGAAGGCTCTGAGACAGCCAGGAGACCAATGTCAGCCCCAAAGAGGCCCAGACACCATATAGGCTCAGACAACAGACCTGCATTTGTCCACAAGATCATCAAAGATTAAACCACTGTTCTAGGAATCACCTGGAGGAGTCATATTGTACCTGCAGACCTCAGAACTCAAGGAAAGTGGAGAAATCCTGAAGAGACAGTAGTTCAACATGTAAGGCCCAGATAACAGCCCTGGCTATGTCTTTGGACTGGATGCCACCAAGGGCAAGTGGCATGATACCACATTCATCTTCCTAGCCCATTTTGCAGAAACTTTTCACTTTCATTCCATGTGCAACCCACAACAGAGAAACCAGGAGTGTTTTTGTTCTTCCCAGAGCCCCATTATAATAAGGCATAGGATGAGGTACACACCTCACAGAATCATAAGGTTGTCCCTTTTTAGCCAAAGTGTGAAGGCATTTTGGGTGGATTAAGGAGAGGCACAAAAGGAATAAGGAGAGATAAGTCTACAGGAAGGAGTTAGTGCATTAGGGAAAGCTCTGAGTACAACAAGGGAGAAAATGTTACAACAGGGGTTCCGCTTCCTACAGGCACAAGCACACCCCTTCAAACCAGGAGATATGGGTGAAGGATTGGGAGCAACTTGGTCATGGGTGGAGGAGACCCTATTAGGTAGTGGTGACAACTCCCACTGTGGTAAAGGTGGCCAGGATGAAGCCTTGGGTGTATTACACTAGGATAAAAGGCTCACTTTGACTCGACTGTTGCCCCAAACCATAGGGCAACCTCTGAGGCTGAGAATCACCAGAAAGCAGTAAGAAGATTGAGACTAGACCCTGTTTTGTGTCTGCACAGGAGCCAGGCACCCTGCACACAGTCAGATCTCCACCTGGAGAGGAAAGAAGAATTGGGGCTGATTCCTGCTGCGGTTGCGACCAGGGACGCATGCACCGCTCTACGCACGATCAGATCCTGAATGTGGGAGACAATAACATGGGTTGTGGCAGGCATAGGAGGGGCAGGAATCCTGGCCTACCTGTTTTATCACTACAGACTGATGTTTTGTGGGATTGGAAGATATGTGTATATGGCAACTGTTGGTGATGATGAGGATGATGCAGAATAAGGGAGGCTGGGAGGTGAAACAATTCCACCAACTCGTCAATCAGATCATGAACACCTTGAATGTCAATAATGGCTGGGTATATACTCATGGGCTAAGCTAGGAGACCATCCCCACTGTAATGTAAAGTTTGAATCCCTGAATCTCTACAGGCATGCCCAGAAAAATATCCCAATGTTAATTTCTAATTTAGTTATAGCAATGGTTTCATTAAGTTATATGAGAATAAGGGGAGCTGGTCCTCCTTAGTCAGTTCTAGAAAGTAACCAGCTTTTACAATGGTAAATGAGTATATGATTTATCTTCTGGGATGAATTGGTTTGGCCACTGAGGGTATCACCTATCATCCAGTACACAAACCAGTATAGTTCGGCTGGGCAAGAATGAAAAGAGTTTATAATGAAAGCAATGGGTATGATTCTGACAACACATATCTGAGAGGTTGGGAGTCACCATGATCCCCATGGGGGAGTTGCTTTTCATGTAAGGCAAATGCGTTGTTGGCTGTCAGCCCAGCATGAAATAACTTATCTCTTCAATCGTGAAGGGAGTCTGTGTATTTGAATAAATACATGCATTCTGAAGTATTCAATATTAGCATATCATTCTTGTGGTCTACAGGGATGTGGACATGATTATCTGGTTCCCTAAGTAAGTATGAGTAAAGGCATTGCTTGTAGAATTGCTTTGTACATAAATAGTGGTCTTCCTAAATCTGCTTGACAATACTCTGCATGTTAAAGTATTTCAAATCTGTAGTAGTTAGAATAATAGAGAAGGCTGCTGTATATGCTTTAATGGAAAGGCCAAGCTAATGAAATAGATATGCTTGAATTGCTAATGAATTCAGCATAAAGGGGGGAATGTGGTGGAGACAGTTTCGGGTCAGCCCAGATGACCACTGGGTGTGAGGGAAAAGCAGTTGAGAAAAGCAGTTAATTTTCCCTGCAATTGAAGTGACTCTGTGTTTGAAAGAAGAACAATAAGACACTGTGAATTAGAATGTTAGGGAGGATGAAATGTGCCTCGCTATAGCCTTGCTGTGCTTTGCAACATTAGTAAGATTATGCAGGCGTATGATGAGAATTGTTGTTTGTGCCAATTTCCTTTCTTGGACACGTGATGAATTTGCACTGGAAATGTATAAATTCTTTTGAATGTAAAGAGGCGGGGCTCAGACTTTTGAGAATTATCTCACTGAGACATTGTGCACAATAAATCTTTTTTTCTAAAACCGTGGGTCTCTATCTCAGTTCCACTACAAGCCAAGAGGCTGTCATACTTTGGCCACATCATGTGAAGACATGACTCTCTAAGAAAGACAATATTGCTTGATAAGGTAGAAGGCAGTATGAAAAGAGGAAGACTGCATTACAGATGGATAGATTAAATCAAGGAAGCCATATCCCTGAATCTGCAAGACCTGAGCGTGGCGCTTGATGATAGAGTGACTTGGAGATCTCTCATTCATAGGGTTGCCATAAGTCAAAGTTGATTGATGGCAGTTAACAACAAAAACAACCTCATTACTAGATTTGCCAAAAGTCTTTTTTCAGGGCGCAACTGGCTATTGCCTTCAGAATCTTAACATTGAACATTATATTTGATAGTAGATATTAGGCCAGCATTCTCCAGCTTGGTACCCTCCATAATTTGCCAGCCAGTATAACATTTCACCATGTACTAGGCCTCTATCAAACATGGTAAATAACTTTCAGATTATCACAGTATACATGCATAATTACTGTTGGTTTGATAAACCGATTGCAGTTGCTCCAAAATACACACAGAAATAGCATGAAATACTGGAAATAAAACAGGAACGCAAATCTTGTCTTTAAGTTCCAAGGACATCACTACTGTTTATATCAGTTCTCTTAAATATAAAGGCATTTATAATATTGGCACAGTCTGATGTTTGGATAAAGATGAATGCTGTTGAAATAGATTTGTATTGTTATAGAACCTCATGGAAGAAGTGGTGGAGGATATGCAGTGGGTTGATTAAACAGGACTTGGTACTCAGCTGGGTTCTTCACTGAAAACTGCTGCCAGTTTTCTTTCCATAGTGTTTAGGAAGAAAGTAAGAATGAGTTTGAACGTTCAATAAGCACTGCAGCAAATCAAAAGTAGTCACAATTACATAGTGCAGAGCCTGGGTATAGAGTTGTAATTTCTTTTGATTAAGTAAATAAGTACTGTTTTCTGTATTTTTAGATCAGGTGACTAAATTCTCTTATGCTTTGCAAATCTGAAATTAATCTTCCCTGTGGCTGTCTGATTTTTGTGGGCAATCCAAGTAGGCTTTTGAATATGTTGATAATTGTATAATCAAGCAGGAAGAAACCTCAGTTTTGAAAACATTGTTGTTGCAGATAATATGCCTAATTAAGACATGCTGTACTGCACATAGATTCTTCTGATCCTCTACATATAGTGGCATTAGCTTGAGCTCATGTAGTATTTATTCAGTTAGGTACGGTGCCTTGCAGAAATGTTCATTCACGCCATTCCCCTTTGAGTTTTCTGCATTTTCTTGTGTTACACCCAGGGACTGAAGTGGGTTTAACTGGCATTATTACCACTTGATGTGCACAAAATACTCAACATTGTGAAGTGGAAACATACTTTATTGAAGCAAAACGTTAAGTAAACAAAAGCAAAATGACCACTTGTTGGTTGCACAAGTATTTTCCTCCCCTGTTTCAGTATTTGATAATAGCACCTTTGGCAGCAGTTGCAACTGTGAGTCTTCTTGGGCAGGTCTCTGTCAGTGTTGCACATCTGGATCCTGTGGTTGGTTTGTTTTTTGTGCAGCATTATTGTTGCTGTTGTTGTTGTTGTTGCAAAATTTCTCCATCTCTGTCAGGTTGGATGGAGACTGTTGACAAACAGCAACTTGCAAGTCTTGGCACAGGTGCTCAATTGGACTGAGATCTTGGCTTTGACTGTGCTGTTCTAGGACATTCAAGTTCTTGCTTTTAAACAACTCCAGTTTTACTTTGGCTGTGTCCTTAGAGTCATTTGTGCAGGTTTTCTTCTAGAATTGTCCTGTATTGAGTCCCATTTATCTTGCTCTAAATCCTTACCAATTTCTCAGTTCTGTTGCAGAAAGACCGCAAGATTTGTTCAGAGGGGCTTTATCATTGCCTTCCTCTGAAGATGAGAGAGTGTGACTTGCCAAAGGTCACCCAGTGGATTTCCATGGCCAAGCAGGGATTCAGACTTTAGTTTCCCAGAGTCCCTAGTCCAACACTAAAATTACTACACCAGACTGGTTCTTTTGTTAGGTAGACAATGTCATTTTTTCCCTTTCTTTTGGAAATATCCAAAACAACTAGAAATGTGATGCCGATACGATCTTTTGATTTCCCCCCACCAGTTCTTGCCTTTCCTTTGACCAAGTAGCAGATACCAAGTTACCTGTAATAATCAGAAGTATGTATGGAAACACCTTTGCCTTGGTTTTTAAGTCAAGAGTGAAAGCAACATTGCTGAAAAGTATTAACTTACATTTCGTATTGGTTTTCTCTCTTGCTTAATTACTGAATTGCTTAATTACTCCACAGTTCTGCAGTAATATAGTTTAAAAGAGGAAGTAGTATATTGATTTATACCTGTAATTAAAATATTACTGTTTCAGACAAATGAATCTTGACTACAGAATAAAGAGTTCACTTTTTTATCTTCTCTCTCATCTCTCTCTCTCTCAACAGTATAATATGATAAAGGTATAGGTTCTTCTAGATGATACAGCGTGCCAGGATAGGAAAACAGGTGTTGAGTATTAATCTGTAAGGTATCATTTTTGGAATAACATAAGAATGTTGCAATAGAATTTCTCTCTTAATTTAATCAGTGGTGTTTAGTAAATAGTAAAAAGTCAATTACATAGCAATGCCACACCTTAACGATATTCAAAAGCAAGTGTAACACACTCCTAACACAAATTGCATTTAATATCCGTGTATAATTCTTCTCCTGCTGAACTTCTACAAACATACTGGCATACCTGTACACACTGACACTTTAAAAAAATACAACAGTTAATGAATTCCATTTTCTGATTGGCAGCAATTTGGTAGCCAAATTTGTTTACTGTGTTCTTTCTAAAATTGTAAAAAAAGCAGAAATGTTATGCCATATTTTGGATTGGTACAGAAGAAATTCTGGTCAGAATTTGGCTTTGGCAAAATTCTTTTTCATCAGGTGAAGGGGGTTCAAACAAATGTCCATTTCTTCTCTCTGGGCTAATACAACTTCTCATCTTGTTTAAAGAAGTAAGCAAACATATATAATAAAACTAGTTATTATAGTATTTTAGTGACTAAGTTTATGAATCTGCTTACCAGTTAGTGATTATTTATTTAGAACTTGGAAATATTGTTTCAGCCTACATTTCCCAGAATCTTCTAGCCAGACACTCTCATATGCCTCATAGTCATGGTTTGCATTCAGTCCAACATTGTTCTCCATCCCTGGACTGTGTGAGCCACAGATAATGCTTGGCCCAATACCACTCCCCTTTTCCTAGGCTGTGCAAGTGTTTACGTGGTTGATTCTCCTGAGATGACAGGGGTATCATTCTGGCTCAGACTGTCAACATCCCCCTTGATACTGCCAACACTGATACCGTGACAACTCACTGGGCTCAGATTCAGCTTTGTCTGGCTGTTATGTCTACAAACCACCCTGGAGAGAACCACTGCAGCTCTACTTACCTGTGCTGCTATGAGATGCCCATTACTATTACCCTGAGTGTTGGTACTGCTCTCTTTGATGTTACATCAACAACCAATCACCAGAGAAGTGTTGATACCAGTCATGATTGAGGTCCCCTCATTTATGATTGGTGACTGATTCTGACAGCTACCATCTCTAGGCTGCTGGAGTGAGATGCTGCTCCAGTACTTATGGCTGCTGTCTTTAGACCTTCGGACTGAGAAACCACTTGGGTGACACTGAGTTCTCATGTATCTGCATATGACTTGGATGTTCCCCCAGTATCAGTGGTACCTCTGCCTGTGCAACCCCCCTCCATGCTGCCTTCCACCTCACCTGTGTCTCCATCATGACAGATCATTTTTCAAGCATCTTAACGTGTGTCTCATTCTTTCTTGTCAGTACTGAATTGGCAACTAGTACAGATCTGTCAGTGCAAGCAGTGGATGGATTGACAGACAGATTGATATAGTTAGGATGGAATTCTAAGGAACCATGTGAACTAGGGGAACCTAAAGAAAATCTTTAAAAGTTATTTTTCACTTGAACTTAAATTGGATAGGTAATACAAAATCCCAGTTTTAGTAAACATTTAATTTTTTAAAACTGTACTCAGGAAAATATTAGATTCTTCAAACCTAAAGAGAGACATGCATGTTTGAGTTCATTTAGTTTCAAGCAACAGACTGTAGTGAAAATTATGACTACTTCTGTTGCATTAAGTGCTGTATAATACCACTGTCATGCATGGATATTTTAAAGAGACAAGCCAACCTGTCTCTCCATCTGCTTTCCTAGATGTGTTTGACATAAATTTGCCATGGTAGTGCATCTTTTTAAAAAGGAGTCATTTTTAATTTCAAAATGACATCTGCCAGTTATGCCAGTTTTATTTAGAGTTGAGATGAATGTCTAAAGTTTCAGTTTTCATGTCACTATTTGCTGGTTTCATGAAAGATAATATTTTTGCAACCAGCACACAACAGTCCCCACAAAAAGTTACTTTAGTCTTTTGTCTCAGTGGGCCATACACAAAACACATCTTAGATAAGGCTGTACAAAAGGCCCTGAGTTTTTAAATTTCCAGGAAACACTCTAGTCTATGAACCTGTCTGTTCTGGTTCAGGAAATCTTTGAAGAAGCTTAAGTGTAGCCTTCCCCAGCATAGTGTCCTACAGATATGTTGAACTACAGTTCCCGTATGCCCATGCTACCTAAGTATGATGGGAGTTGTCGTCTAAACTATCAGAAGGGCACAGCATTGGGAAAGGCTGGTGTAGGTCTTTTTACATACCACCTGTAAAACCTCCCTGTTGTCTGTATGATGATAAGAGCCAAAATATGACCCCAGTTTGAGCTCTACTTATAATCTCTTGGGTGTGGGGAAGGTTTTACAAAATAACTGCCTTAAATATTTCAGGGTGGAGACTTTGTCCAAACTTGTTTGCTGTGTTGCTTTAAATTTTAGTGCGGTTGGTAACTAGTACAAGTACTTCATGCTTCCCAAGAAGTTTGGAGGACTTTGATGCAGCTCTGTCTGGATCAGTATACCAGTGCTGGATTTTTCTTTTAAGATAAAATTCTTCATAAAGTTCTCTGAAAAACATAGGTTCACTTTGATAGCACGGAGAGTGAAAGGACTGTTGAGATCAGCCAAAGTTAATGATAATTTCTTATTGTTACAGACTGGTAGAAGTTTAAACACTGTAAGTTGTGTATGAAAATTAGTAAACTCATTGAAGAGCCAGAAAGGACCTCTTCTTAATTGGTACTGAAGATAAAAATAACTTTCTGCATTAGTGGAAAGATAGCTAAGTTAGCATTAATATGCCAAAGTTCACATGTAGAATAGATTTTAATATTTCGCTTCCAGTAAAGACTCTGAAATTTGCCCTGAGACACATCTTCTCATTTCCAATTAAATTACATTACATACTATGAAGTAACATTGTTGATCTTCATAATTAGGAGGTTCAGAATATGACTGCCTGGCTTACAGCCTTACCACATTTGGCTTAAGTACCCTAAACACACCAGATCTTGTCTAATCTTGGAAGCTCTGTTTCATTCTTGGATGGGAGACCACCAATGAATACCAGGTGGTGTAGCTATATTTCAGATGAAAGAACTGGCAAAACCACCTCTGAGTACTCCTTGCCTGAGAAAATCCTATGAAATTTGTGGGGTCACCATAAGTTGACAGGCAACTTGAAGGCACATACACAGTTCACAACATTCAGATGTGTTACACATTCGGTATCCATTTCCTCAGTTTTTCAGATATGAATTTTAAACTATATTTTGTGTAGATGCACAGTATGCATTTAGTATGTCTGTGTTTTTCTCCCTCAAACTGTACTGATATCTCAGGCAGCTTGAGCTTATTGAAAGGTTTTTTTATTGAAAACTTGTATGGAAAGGCATTTAATGTATTTGTTCCTTGCTCTCCATTAGTTTTTATTGTTTTTAGTCTATGGTGAGGCCAAAAGCTTTTCCTCCCATAAACCTTTATGTTAAATACAAGCCTCATCTGATTGAAAAGAAAATTTCACAATGAATGAGTGAATGAATGAATGAAAAAGTTATCACAATAGAGGGTCTAAGGAGACTTTAAAAAAAACAGCATTAGGAGAGTTTCCTTTTTTCTTAATTATGCTCATAATTCTCTTAATTATGATTCATATTTGGACAATCCATCCATCCAGCAATCTTTAAAGTTGTGTAGTAACTTTCAGAGCAGGGAACTGGCAAAACCACATCTGAGTATTTCTTGCCTAAATGATGAAATTCATGGGGTTGCTATAATTCAACAGGTAACCTGAAAGCACATACACACGCACAATATAGTACAACCAGCTTCATAAGTTGGTTACCACTCCATTGTTTTCTCTTATTGTCATGTACCTTCATGTGATTTATGACTTACAGCAACTATAAGGTGAACCTATGACAGGGTTTTTTCGGAAAGATTTGTTCCAAGGGGGTTTGCTTTTGCCTTCCTCTGAAGCTGAAAGAAGATGTGACTTTCCCAAGATTACCCAGTAGGTTTCCGTGGTCAAATAGGGATTTGAATGCTGGCCTCACAGTGTCCAACCCAACACTTAAACCACTATGACATGTTGACTCTCATAGTTTTCTACATCTGTGTATATTTTAAATATAACATTTGCCTGTGACCTTTGTGGTTGCTCATCCATTTCCAAATGAAATTCAGTTGAGTTTGTCCATCACTAATATTGCCACACCAAATGTGATAATGTTTTCAGTACAGTTATGTCCATATATGTTCCTGAGCAGGAGGGGCATGGAAAAAAAATCAAGTAGAGATGATATGTCAAAAAATAAGAAAATTTAAAAATAATTAAATATTCTATGTGAATTAGTAATGTGTTGAATTTGTTCAGTTGACACTGAACTGTGAACAAAATCATCACCAGATTATTCTTTGCTATCACTGCAAATTATCTCAACAGCTCACATTTTAATATATCATGAGCTATAAAAGTGTATAAAGAAATCAGTCCAACTGTAATGCCGTCCTATTTCCAAATTCAGCCATAATGGTTGTGAAAGCTAGACAGTGAAGAAAGCTGGTGGGAAAAGATTCAACATTTGTAATGCAGGAGAGTTCTATGTATCCCACCGACTGCCAAAGTGACCAATAAATGGGTTCTAGGGCAGATTAGGCCTGAACTCTCCCTAAAAACCAAAATGAGCAAATTGAGGCTATTGTACTGTGGGCATATCTTGATATAACATGAGTCAGTGGAAAAGACATAGTGCTTCATAAAGCAGGAAGCAAAAGAGGAGGGAGACCACATTGGAGACAGATTCAATTAAGCTGCAGCCCAGAGTTTGTGGGACCTGAACAGGATGTTGATGACAGGGTTTCTTGGAGGTCATTCATAGGGTTGCCATAAGTTGAAGCTGACTTGGTGGCAGTTAACAACAAGGAATTGTGTGGATATCAATTTTTTTTTAAAGGGTACAGCAGATTTTTACATCAGCAATTTACTTGTCATTACATTCCAGGTTTTAAAAAGTTGCGTGCATGCATATATATATATATATATATATATATATATATATGTTTTTAAGACATAGAAGTACAGGGAAGCTTTTGTTCATTAACTGTGTGTGAATGAAACTTTTTAGCAACTTAGGAGCAATGCGTGTTCGTGCCAAATCTTAATTGACAGTTAAGCAAATGGTCCAACTTTTGTTTGTTTAGTGTGAACAACAAATTTCCAGTAATATTTTGTAAAATTTGTATGGTTACTTTTCACAATTGTGTGTTAGCATTGATTTAGATTGTGGGCTATAAACTGGCTAGAACATGAAGGCTGGGACACTGAAACATTATTTAGAAATGGATTGTGCTTCCTTTCCTCTCTAAAGCCACTTGTTGATTTATTCTCGTTTTAAGTCCTGGTAGAATGTTTTACAAATCTTTTTCTTTCTTTTTAGCATATTAAGCTCCTTATAGAAAGGATCAGCAGGACTCATGGCGGAAAGAAACTTCTTTCCAGTACTTCTATTTTTTATTCACTGTTCCATTCCCAGCATTGCTTTATTCTTTCCATCAGAGTTAAGACTAACCTCTCATACAAATTACTGGCCCTTTATATGTTTCCCTAAATTGCTAGAAAGGATCCTTTTTCTGCAGAAGGGAGGAGGAGGCATTGAGGTAGACATGCAGGCCCCAGTGATTTTATGGCTGTTACTATCCACTTTAAAGGATAGGCATTGTTTTCTCTTCCTGAGAAGTCACTGGTTCTGGTCCCCTTTCTGGGAAATAGTTGGGGTAGTGGCAGAATCTAATACATACAACCTGTGTTTTTCTTTCTTCTTTGGAACTAAGCTTGCACATTTAACAAATTCCATCCTTTGGGGAAAAGATTGCATCTTGCCAGTTTTATCTTTTAACTCAGCATAGTTACAGACTTGATCTCTTATGAACAGTTATTTTTCTAAATAGCACTTTAGAAGTGGTCTGAAGTCTATTCTGATACAAATCCTTTAACACCACTGTTATCAAGTAAGCTTATTTAAAATGGTGAGAACACACACTATATAATAAACCATTTCTTTAATCTGGCACATTTTTAGACTTCCAGTACTTATGCAGGGCAAGAGTGGGCAGATGTACATCTCCCCTCCACCGGATCTGAGAAGATTGTCCTCCTCCAATGTCTTCCACTATACCCAAAATCTTTTGTGTGTGTATATGTATGTGTTTGTATACACACACATGCACGTGCGCGCGCACACACACACACACACACACACATATATATGGCTGGAAAATCTGTCCGCATGCCCTGGGGGCTATGGTGGGCAATGGAGTAGGGTGCCATTTCACCTGTTACGGGAGGAGTTTATCCTAACCAGAAGGTAATAAAAATGTCACTTCCAGTTTAAGAAGAAGCATGCTCCCACCAGCCCTTATTTTTCAAAAGAAAAATGTGGAAGGGGGATTGGGCTACACTTGACTAATCAGCTCTCTATCTCTTGGGATTCTATTTTAAAAAGGAAAGTGATAAAAGTTGTGGTATAGTGACAGATTTATATTTTTAATCACTAAGTACCACTAAATGGGGATTTGTGGTAAAATAAGTAATATTGTAGCCTTCAAGAACTCTGAATTGGACTTTAGTATTAATTAGTACCTTGGTACATTTCATAAGTAGGATGTCTTTTTTGTTTTTTATTGTGGAAAACTACTTTAGAGATATTAATTTGCCACCCGCTCCCAGTCATAATAACTCCAACAGTATCGTTTTTTCTCTATGGATAGTAGGTCAAATGTAGTACAGAGAACAGAGAGCAGGATCCAGCAATATTATTCCACTGAGGAAACTGTTTTTGTATATGGAGTTGAGGGTTGGAGGAATGAATCTTCATTCACTTTCCATTCCCCCAACATGTACCCTCAGACCTGCTCTGCAGGGCTCGAAAACTCTCTGGTGTAGGATTTCAGGCAGCAGTGAAGGTGGATAGATGAAGGAAAAGATCCTATCACATTACCAGACATCTGCTAAGACAGTTTTGAATTTAGGCCTAAGGTTAGGTTTAACGGGTGGCCTTAAGACAAGTCATTGTCTCTTGGTCTAACCCACCAGTTAAAAGTTATTACATGGTTAAAATAGGCAACCTTATGTACTTCCTCGCCTCCTTGGGCAAGATTCAAGTACTGTATGATAAAGAACATTGTTGTGTAGCTAAAATAGAACTAGTTTGGTATAGTAACTAAGGTGTTGGACTAGGACTAGGCAAATGCAAGCTGAAGTCTTTAATGAGACATAAAATTCACTGAGCGATATTGGGCCAGCCACTGTCATCCTGACCTGCCTGGTTGTTGTGTCTGTAAGGAAAAGAGCCATGTATGTTGCCTTCATTTTAATTAGTGATAAAAGGCAGTGCTGAAATATACCTGGGTAGAAACTACATGATCATCTATGTGATCGGAAAGAAATGGAAGCAATGCACTGAAGAACTATATAAAAACGATGAAAGGATGACATTCATTTAAGGAAGAACCATTGGAAGATTAACCCACAATTTTAGAAGGTGAAATGAAAGCAGCACGCAAAGCACTTGGCAAAAATAAATCACCAGGAACAAATGGCATACAAAATTATACATACCCAAGAAAGGGCACATCATGGATTATAGTAACGCCAGACCATTGCATTAATCTGTCATACAAGTAGAGTGGTGCTTAAAATGTTACAACAAAGACTTTTACTGTACATGGAATGAGAAATGTTCAAGCTGGGTTTAGAAAAGGAAGAGGCATTAAGGATCGTATTGCAAATATAGTTGGATACCAGAACATACCAAACAAATTCAGAAAAAAATTAGCTTTACAAATTATAGCAAAGCCTTTGATTGGGTGGATCATGAAAAACTCTGGATCATTCTTAAAGAAATGGGCATGCCACAACATTGACTGTCCTGATGCATAACCTGTACTCAGGACAAGAGACCACTGGGAAGACAGAATACGGAGAAACAGAATGGTTTCCAGTTGGCAAAGGGATCAGGCAAAGCAGCATTTTATCACCCCATCTATTCCACTTAAGCGTGGAACACATCGCACAGAAAGCTGGATTAAACTTTGAAGAACGAGGCATGAAAACTTGGGGAAGGAACATCAACAGTTTAAGATATGCAGATGACACCATACTAGTAGCAAAAAATAGCAAAGACGTGGAATGATTATTGAAGAAAGTCAAGGAAAAAGTATAAAAGCAGATTACAGTTGAGTATTAAGAAAACAAAAATAACGACCAAATATAGTTTACATAACTGTAAACAAGATGATGAAGACATTGAAATAGTTCAAGATTTTCTATATGTTGCTCAGTCATAAATCAAAATGGAGAGTGTAAATCAAGAAATCAGAAAAAGATTGTGACTTGGAAGGGCAGTGATGAAGAAACTGGGCAAGAATGGTAAAAGGCTAACAGATCCCAGCTGAAAGACAAAACTGTTCAGTACCCCTTTTGCTTCTTTCTTTTCCCAAAAAGAGTACTGTATGCATCCATGCTTCTCAAAAACTTTGGTAAGTGGTCTAAACTGCAAATCAAGATTGATAAGGAGATAGTCAAGAATCACCTAGTTAAATGAATTCAAATCTACAGGGCCAGACAAACTGTATCCTAAGGTACTGAAAGAATAAAAAATCTTGGTGAATGAGTGAGGTATCAGAGGATTGGAAAACAGCAATAATTTTTCTTTTCTTCAGAAAAGGCAAAAAAGAAGATCCAGAGAACTACAGGGCACTGAGCCTAACCTCAGTACCAGGAAAAATATTAGAACAGCTTATAAAAGAGTTTGATTGCAAGTATCTAGACAACAAGGCAGTGATTAGTAGGAGCCAGCATGAGTTTGTCAAGAACAAATCCTGCCAAACTAATCTTATCTCTCTCTTTTTTTTAACCAGGGCACCAGTTTAGTAGTTGGTGGAATGCTATAGATGTCATTTACCTATGTTTCAGTAAAGCATTTAATAAAGTCCCACATGATAATTTGATTAACAAGCTGATTAAATGTGGAACAAATGGAAATACCATCAGATGGCTCCATAATGGGCTGGAAAACCAAGTTCAAAGAATTGTCATCAGTGGCTGCTCTTCAAACTGGAGGGAAATCTCAAGCAAAGTGCCACAGGATTCTATTCTGGGGAAATCACTCTTCAACATTTTATCAGTGATTTAGATGATGGGGTGGGGGAATCCTTATCAAGGTTGCAGAGGATACAAAACTTGGAGGGGCCGTTAACACATTGGAAGATAAGAACAAAATTCAGAAGGATCTTGATAAACTAGAAAATTGGGATGAAACTAATAGGATGAAATTCAATACAGACAAATAAAAAGTCTATGTTTAGGTCACAAAAAACAAATATAAGGTATAGGATGGGAGATACTCGACTAGTACATTTGAAAAGGACCTTGGGATTGATTGCTGGTCTTAATTTGAAAATGATCTAGCAGTGTGATGCCACAGCAAAGGCAAATAATACTTTAGCCTGCATCTATAGAATCATAGTTTCCAAGTCAAAGGAAGTAATAGTCCCACTATATTCTGCATTAGTCAGGCCTCATCTGGAGTACTGCGTTCAGTTCTGGGTGCCTCATTTTAAGAAGGATATAGTAAGTTAGAATGGATTCAGAGAAGGTCAATAAGGGTAATAAGAGGTATGGAGAATAAAACATATGAGGATAGGTTGAAGGAGCTGGACATGTTCAACCTGGTGAAGAGAGGATTGAGGGGGACATGACTGCATACTCTTTTAATATCTAAATCATTGTCACAGAAAAGAGGGTGCAGGTTTGTTCATTGTTGTAGCAGAGGGTAGGGACATGTCTAATGGTTTTAAGCTGCAGGAGGGTAGATTTTGACTGAATCTTAAATGAGCTTCTTGATAGAATAGTTTGGTAATGAAGAGTCTCTTTCTCTGGATGTTTTCAAAAAGAGGCTGGATGGTTACCTACTGGGAATGCTGGAGCTCCTGAATTGGGGAGTGGTGTTGGACTTGATGGCCCCTTTCAACTCTCAGGTTTAAAAATATATCCTTGAATACCAAAGTCAGAATTGTTAATATTTCTGATTTCTATGGCTGTGAAAGCTGAACAGTGAAGAAGATTAGTTCATTTTGAAATGTGC
Organism: Iguana delicatissima; assembly: GCA_948472985.1. NCBI lineage: Eukaryota > Metazoa > Chordata > Lepidosauria > Squamata > Iguanidae > Iguana > Iguana delicatissima. The sequence continues at coordinate 91,730 of CAOKZL010002222.1, read as the reverse complement.
TGGAGAAGAGTTCTTTGGATACCATGGACTGCCAAGAAGCCGCATATATGGGTCCATGAAAAGATCAAGCCTGAACTATTTCCTAGATAGAAGACAAGATGACTAAACTAAGACTATTGTACTTTGGAAATATCATAAGAAGACAGGACTCTTTAAAAAAAAAAGATAGTAATGCTTGCTAAGGTAGTAGCTGAAAGGAGAAAGACCACATTCCAGATGGGTAGATTCAGTCAAGGAAGCCACGGTCCTGGCTGGAAGACCTTAGCAGATAAGAGGGTGACTTGGAAGTTTCGTATTTATAGGGTTGCCATAAGTTAATGTTGGCATGATGGCACTTATCAACAAAATGAAAATAATCAATTCAGGAGACCACATGGCTGGCTCTAAATGTGGAAAAAAATTAAAAAGACAAAGCAAAGTATTTTAATTCTCCTATCAACCAGCAAAAGCTTCCCCTTGTACTTATCTGCCATTAGTCACAAAAATATATACATACAATAACCATAGTTACAATACATCACAACATTAACTCAATCACACTTCATTTAAAACTTCTCAAAGGTTTATATAAGAGCAATACATACCAATAGGTCAGCTAAGAGAATCAAATATTGATAGTCTACTACACTTGAATTACACAATTTACTTGACAGTTCATATTAAGAGGCCTTACAAAGTGATATCCCACCCACATCAAACTTGCAGCAGAAAAGTGGGCGAGTTAAAGACAGTAACCATGAGGCACTTCTGATCTTACTGATATTTAAGCACTGCTTTGAAGCAGTTGTGCTGTTAACTTTGGCTGAGTGTCTGTGTAATGACTAGCAAACTCAGCATGGTAAGATCATAACTGTTAGATTAATTTGAGGTATTAGTTCTCTGGTGGTGAGTTCACTTTAATGGACATACGAGTTCAGTCACATATTCTGTCCCCAGTGTCTCATTAGACTGGTGCTTACTAACCGATGAAAAAGTTAAAACACAATCTTGTATTTTAAATGTTCCTTAAAAAAAAAAAAAGATAATGAACTAATTTTCTTCCTAGTACCTTATAGCACCTTGAAAATTAATTTCCAGAGGGACACATGAAAGTGTAGACTGAAATGATTTTACATAACAGTGTGTATGCACCATGAACAATAGGTGTGTGTTGGAATACTGCAGTTTTTGTATGTCCCATACTGTTCAAGTTAAAACTTGAAGGGAACGGTCATATGAAGAACATTGCAGCTAATACATTACACAGCCTAATGCCTTGGGCAATTTTCTTCTCGTTCACAGAACACAGAGAAAGTGTTTGTGGAATTCAGTCATGAGGAACTGTTTGAATTCTATAACAAGGTCTGTATTGGTCTTTTTACAGACTTTCTAACATTTTGATAACCTTTCCTTTGTCCTTAATAAGTCTTTATTACCAGTCCTTTGGTTTCTAGTTGTTCCTGCTTTGAGCTTTCCTTGTAAACATGTAATAGCTGCATCCCCCAAAGCACTGCCTCTTGGAGTTATGTCTCATATAAAGCACTGACTGAATGCATGTTTTACATTTGCTGTTTTGGGTGACTTTGAACAAAGTGATGCTTGCTCTACCTTGCTCTCAAATCTCAAAGGTAACAAAAGGACAAACAACTTTCTAAAAAGACTTCCTGAAAGGATAGATGTATCTTTGTATTTATGATGAATGCAGCCTATCACAACAAAGATTCATATACATTGCATATTTTTAGTCAAACAGCTATTAATATGTAAAGTCAGCAGACAATTTTTCAAAAAGTTTGACAAATGTGAATTTCATGGAGAAGTACATTGATATTTGGATTCTTTTGCTGGTATATGAATATATTTAAGCTGTGTAGTTCATTAGTTCTCTTCTGCTTTCATGTTTCTAAACATTTTTAATGTTTATGTGTTTTTTTATTAAATAGCTGGAGTCTATACAAGCACAGCTGGATTCTCTTACGTGATGCTGTGTGAAGACTAGTTTCACGATCATATTCCTGCCACTTCAATATTGAAGACAGATTGGATGACAGACTTTGCTGGAATACTCAGTTGGTTGCTATCTGCAAATTACTTATCTATTCTTTGATCCTTGACCTTTGCCAAATGAAATCCTAGTTGAGAAAATTGACTTCTTCGTCTTTTCAAAGTCTATATTCAAATTTTACATCATGAAGACTAGGAAGAAAATCATGGCTTGTTTCACTGTTCTTAATATTATTTTGACATTGGTATTATTTTGTACTGTTTTGTTTGAGTGTTTGTTTTTTGCGGTGGGTGGGGAAGGTGGAAGATAACAACCTGTAATGATGGGATACAAAAATGAAATGTATACCGATATTGCTGAAAGAACTGAAAAATGTAAGTTTGTTAAATAGAAAAAGAAAACTAAAGTGAACACAAGTAAAGTTTTGGCTTCTAATTATATCATACTGTTTAAAAAAGTAAAATAAACATACCTTATTTGGACAGTTTAACTTGATTTATTAACAACAAACATGCGCTTCTGGCCTTTTGGGCTACAGAGAACAGCAAGGAAGGCCCATTTTTGGAAGTTTTAATGATTGTTAAAGACCTTTAATAGGATATCTGATGTCACACATGAGAGAAAGAGGGCAGAACCAGCACAGTGTAGGTGAATATGTGAGTTTGCATCAGTATTGTAATGAAGAAGTAAGTCAGTGCATATGCAGGAACATTGTTAAGTACAGCATAATTTCTGTATATGCAAGAAATCTCTCTGTTAGAAATAACTCTTTGAAAACATTATATTGTTAATTGATTCTTTGCATTTTAAATTAAAGGAAGATATATTAGCTCTTTCCTAGTAATCAATAGATTTCCAGTGTTCAGTCAGAGAGCATCAGTTGTGTAAACAGTAGGTGTTTTTAGTCTTGGGTCAGCAGAAAGTTCAGTAGCACTGTAGTGGAGAGGGTCAGTAAGCCCAGTCCAGTTAGCATACTAGTTAATGGTTTTACTCTGGCACTCTTCTGTGTGACTCTTACAACATGTTTTTATGAATCCCAACTCTATTCAGTGTGGCTTGCATAGGATTATACACATTAACCAACTCCTTAAAGTGGGCTACGGAGGCATGATTGATCTGCCTTTCCCCAAATTTAACTTAACTTTTTCCAGCTGTCAGATTGTTTACATGCTTGAGGTCAGCAAGAATCAACAAACACACATTAGAAATACTCTGAATATCCTGGTAACCAACATGTGCAATGCTGGCTTACCTCAAAAGCTTTTGCATTCTTTCCTGGGGCAGAGCAGTAGATGCAATTTGTGATGCTTTATATGTATTGAAATGTGAGTGTATTCATTTTCATAAAATGCATTCATTTGAGTAAAACAAAACACTATGGCACTGCTTTTCCACAGTGGTAGGATTGTATGCTCCTGGGAGGCAAGAGGCTATGCTGAGGGCAGCAGTGCTACTGGTAGAGTCTCCCACGTTTGGCAGGTTTTTGCTGAGGAGCTAGACTTAAATGGGCCAAACAGCTACTGGGCAGCTGCAGTAGTGGGGACAGGAGAGACAAGGAAACAGGTGGTAGATTTCTCAGAGACGGTGGCAGCGGCAGCACAGCTAACACTTGTTAGTGCTACACAGAAGGAGGAATGGCAACCACCTTTTGAATGTTTTTTACTATGAAAACCGTATGGTGAGACATTCCAACAAGCTACTCAACAAGCACTCAGCAAGCTACTGGGATAAAGCAGTGGATAGCTATGAGTAGCGCTATGGCTAATGGCACAACTGGACACAACCCAAAAGAATGTTCAGTTGACATGGTCAGAGGTGAAAGGAAATCGGAAGCTTCACAATACATATTATAGGAACATGGAATGTGAGTAGCATGAATCAAAGGAAGCTAGACATAGTAAAACAAAAAATGGAATGTATAGACTTTGCAATACTGGGGGTGAGTGAGCTAAAGTGGACAGGAATGAGACATTTTGAGTTATATAATTACACAGTGTTTTACTCAAGAAATGAAAATCTAAGAAGAAATGGATGGCATTAATAGTGAAAAGAGAAGTAGCAAAAGCAGTCAAATGATATAGTGCAAAGTCTGATTGAATAATATCAATAAGGTTTTCAGGAAAAACATATCAATATAACTTTAATCCAAATTTATTTTCCAACTACAGAGGCAGAAGAAGAAAAAACTGAAAGATTTTGTGCTGATGTCGAGGAGGAAATTGATCACACACCCAAAGAGGACTCTTATTAATCATAGGTGGTTGGAATACAAAAGTAGGAAACAGAAGAGAATCAAAGAATGCAGGCAAATTTGGCCTGGGATGAAAAAAAATGAAGCAGGAAAACAACTGATTGAATTTTGTGACACCAACAGTTTGTTCATTTCAAGCAAATTCTTCAAGCAACCAAAGAGGTAACAGTATACATAGATATTACCTGATGGGTAATAGAGACATCAAATAGACTATGTAATTGGAACCAGGAGGCACAGACCATGAGCTGCTGATGTAAAAAATTAGAGTAAAGCTAAAGAAGAATACTAAACCAACCACTGTGCGAAAATACAACCTGAAGAACATCCCTGTAGAATTTAAAGATAATGTGAAATTAGATTTGCATTATTAAGCCTAGTTGACTGGGAGCCAGGGGCTCTCAATTGAAGCCAGGGGCTTTGTCAGTGAGGAATGCAAAAAGACACTACCTGCAACCGAAAAGAAAGAGAAGCTTCAATGGATGACAGATGAAACTCTTCAAACAGTTAAGATCAGATGAGATGTAAAAGTAAAACGTGACAGAAAAAGAACAGAACCCTCAATTCAACTGTTCATTGACTTGTGCACAGGGACAAAGAGGGCTACTATAACAATCAATGCAGAGAAGTAGCAGATGACAACAAAAAAGGAAGAACAAGAGACTTCCTCCACAAGATCTGAGAAGTGAAGGAGAAATTTAAGTAGATATGCTCCATGACCAGCAGGGGAACACATTACATTGCCAAGTACAAATAAAAAAAATGGTGGGAATAATACCCTGAAGAACTATATAACAGAAATGAAAGGATGGCAGATTCATTCAAGGAAGTACCATTTGAAGATTAACTTATGATTTTGCAAAGTGAAGTGGAAGCTACAGCAGCACTGGAGAGAAATAATTCTCCAAGACCAGATAGCATACCAGTAGAGCTGCTTCAAGCTACAGAGACAAAATCTATTCTAGTTCTAACTAAAATCTGTCAACAAATACAGAAAACAACAGAATGGCCACAGATTGCAAATGCTCAGTATACATTCCAGTCCCCAAGAAAGTGCATTGCGGGGAGTGCACTAACGACAGAAAGGATGCAGCAGGGATTTCATGCAAGCAAAGTGCTGCTAAAAATTCTGCAACAAAGACTTTTCCCATATATGGAATGAGATATACAAGATATTCAGGCTAGGTTCAGGAAAAGAAGAGGTCATAGAGATTATATTGCAAACATATATTGGATAATGAAGCACATCAAAAAATTTCAGAATAAAATCAGTTTGTCCATTGTAGATTATAGCGAAGCCTTTGATTGAATAGATTATGAAAAACTTTGGATTGCTCTTAAAGAAATAGGTGTGCCACAACATTTGACTGTCCTGTACTCAGGACAAGAGACTGCTGTCAGGAAAGAATAAGAAGGAATGGAATAGTTGTCAGTTAGCAAGAGGGTCAGGCAAGATTCCATTTTATCACCTTATCTATGTAACTTGTATGCTGAACATATACATAAAGCAGAATTAGACTTGGAGGAAGATCATGTGAAAATAGAGGGAAGGAAAATCAACAGTTTAACATATGCAGATGATACCATACTACTAGGAGAAAATAGCAAAGACTTGGAATGGTTACTAAAGAAAGTCATGGAAGAAAATGCAAAGTCAGCCTTACAGCTGAATATTAAGAAAACAAAGATAATGATCACAGATGATTTTCATAACTTTAAAGCAGATAATTAAGACGTTGAAATAGTTCAAGATTTTCTGTACCTTGTCTCAAGCCCTTTCCACAGCTTACTGTATTCCAGAGACATCCGGCATAGGTCCCGGCATTGTCTCTGCTGGAAGGGGAATACTCCTGTCATGGCTTCTCTCCACACCAGCTGCCTCCACAAATGGAGGAAGCGCGATGGCACTGCCTCTTCCTTCCACAGCACAACCAAGTACTATCCCAGGCTGTTCCGGGGCAGGAAGCATAGCCATTGCACTTCCAGGACCTCCACACACCAGGTAAGTGCGGATGGGTGGCAGGAGGGCTGCCTTCCATCAGTGATTTTGATTGTGCCACCAGTGGGTGAGAGAAGGATGGGACCTGGACAACATCATGCAGAACCATCATCCAGGTCCCATCCTTCTCCCATCCTCAGTGTGGGACGATGATGCCCTGCGGAAAGGGCCTCAGTCATTAATCAGAATGGAATCAAGAAATAACAAGCGGACAAGGACTTGGAAGGTCAGCTATGAAGGAACTAAACACGATCCAGAAGTGTCAAGACATACCAGTTAGGATTGTCCATGCCATCATATTTCCAATTTCTATGGTTGTGAACAATGGACTGTGAAGAAAGCTGATAGGAAGAAAGTCCACTCCTTTGAAATGTGATGCTCAAGAAGAATTCTATAGATACTCTGGGCTGCTTAAAAAAACAAATAGGTCCTAGGGCAATCAAGCCTGAACTCTCCCTAGAAGCTAAGATGACTGAACAGAGGCTGTTGTAATTTGGTCATAGCATGAGAATACATGACTCACTAGAAAAGATATGACTCACTAGAAAAATGCTTGGTAAGGTAGAAGGCAGTAGGAAAAGAGGAAGACCACATTATGGATGGTTAGACTCAACAAAGGAAGCCGTGGCCCCGAGTCTGTAAGATCTGAGTAGATTGGTTGATGATAGGATGATTCAGAGGTTTCCCATTCTTAGGGTCACTGTAAACAGAAGTCAAGTTGATGGCAGTCCTCAACAACAAGACATCAGGGGTCTGGAGGACTTATCTCTTGTGTCAGTTTAAATTGGTATTTCATGCATGACGAAACAGTTAAACCCAGAGGAAAAGTTTCTGCCAGAAAATTTACAGCCATAGATGTTACACATGGTTAGCTGAAGACTCTGGCCTGTTCAGAGTTCCTGTTTATCAAACTGTAAAATCAGAGGAAGGACTTTTACTTTCTCACTTTACCGATAATTAATCTAAGTTATAGTCCACATCAGATTTTGAACTCATATCCACATATATGTTTTATTATTGTCTTTATTTCAATCAGGAATACTCTCAGGTTTCTGTCCTCTCGATTTTAATCAGTATGGTCAAATAAAGAAAATGTGAAGAAAGATCTAGCTGGGAGCATACTTGAGGTCAAGTACATGAGATTGCTTTCCCACTGTCTTGTTGAAGCCTCTTAGATTGGATGCTGTTTCTCACAAAATTTATTTATCTGTTATTGTATTATATAGCATTCTGTCCGTCCACAAAATTGCTCACATTATTTATATAATATCCAAACAATTTTCCACCTATGCAGTAGTCAGGGCCAGAATCATCACTTCGTATATTTCTATACAAATTGAATTGGTAAGACCTGAGCAGGGTGGCTGATGATAGGACGAGTTGGAAGTCTTTCACCCATAAGGTTCGCCATAAGTTGAAGTGGACTTGAAAGTAGTTAACCACAACAACAACATTATTTCTATACCACTATACATCAAGACTATAGCTATTCAAGACAGTAAATTTTGCCCAAATGGTGGGTTGTTATATAAAAACTTGTCATACAGAAGAAACTTTGAGATTAAATTTAATTTCACAGTACCACTTGAGATGAGAAGGGCACTCAAATGCTTGAATTTCTAACAGGACAGAATAAGTGAAGTTTTTCCAAATATGGGGGACATGGCAGGGAGAAAGCTAAATGAAAACCTCATCTTGGTGTGCTAGTTTCAGAAGTGCAGAGAATTTCACATGGACAAAGGAGGGGTGGGAAATGTGTGGCCCACTTGGTGATACTGAACTTCAGCTCCCAACAGCCCTCACCACCCACTGGTGAAGAATTCGAACCCTGGTCTCCCAGTATTCCAGTCCAACACTCAAACCGCTAGCCCTCAAACGGCAGACTCCCACATTCTTATTCCTGCATATAAATACCCTATCTGTGCAAAATCATTTCCACAAGAGAAGACATTGTCTTGTCCTTTTTGGAATTGATAGCAGAGAGCTTGTTTAGACAAATCTAGTGGCAAAAACATGGGCAGTTTTAGCTACCTAAATATATCAATCACTTCTGTATAAGAAAGAAAGAAAGAGGCTACAATGTAATATTGGATAAGTAGAACAGACATTATGTCCTACAGCTATATGGGCGTTTATGAAGTAGCTAAAGCATAAAGTCTGCAGGTGCTGAAATGTAAGTATGAATCATTTCCAGATTTCACAGTGATTTATGTTGCCGGCTCAAGTTACATCCTCTCAAAAAGCATCAGCAGCATTTTTGCATTTAGCTGGCATGAGTATAAAATCTTAGATACTGGTGACTTTAATTTCCTGCCAGGAGTTTGTGATCAAAATGAAGATAATATAACCTGTACTCACTGAACAGAAGATATGATTCTTTTCAATGGTAAGGATTCCAGATACGTGAAGCTGAAGCCAAGTCTATGTTATCTTGGTTGAAGACAATTCCATGGGCAGGCAGAATTGGTTTAAAAAACACCATTTAAAATTTAAATATTGTGCTATGATGCTAATATCATCATAGGACTGAGGAAGAAAATACCATTTTTACAGGGCCTTATCTGTATTCCTAATATTGAAAACAGGGCTGTAAATAAAATCTAAAGGAATTGGATTTCAAATAGATTTAAAGGTATGCCAAGATTTTCCTTTTCTTATTTTCTTTGCAGCCCTGCACGTGTGTGCATGTGTATACAAGTCACCTAACGTGGCAATCTCATGAATGTTGTGTTTTTTTCTCAAGTAAGAAATACTCAGGAATGGTTTGTCAGGCCTGACCCTGCTAAGCACACAAGATCTGGTGCCTTTGGGGCATTTGGGCCTTTTTTCCTGCTGGCCTATGAAAACAGGTTATCTAGTTCCTAGATCAAAACATTTGGTGGTTCTGGACAGGTTTTAGTAAGTAAAAGGGCAGATATAGTGCTCCACTCTGGATTGGGAGTCCAAGATGAGTGAAGGCCGGTTAACTCCTTGCATTCTACTAGGGCTTGATATTCTATGTTTCCCACATGTGCCCTTTGCATTGCAAGTTGCTTTTCACACAAAGAAAAGCTTTCCCAATATAAACAGGGCTGGAGATCTAATCAGAACAGCTCCAGTATATGCTTTATTCCTTTCAGGGCTGGAGAAAATTGAAAACCCCCTGCATCTCACACCATTGTCCTAATCCGGATCCTACCTATTAATTTAATTTTTAAAAGCTATTTATATTGTTGCTAAGTGTGGAACCATCTCTTTTTTTTTCTTTTCTGTTTCATCAGTGTTAATACATTGTCGTGCGTTCTGAAGGGCACAGGAAAATTGGCATTGCTCTACACATTACATCAATGCAATTCAGAAATTAAGAAAACTGTTGTTTAAAGTTGGGAAGTTCAGGCTGGAATTAATTTTGACTACTTCAGTCTATAAAAACAATGGGCATAAGGAAAGGAGGGATTAACCCATTTCACCAGTTTAGACGGCTGGTTTAGACAACTGGTCTTGTTTTGTTCCAGTAAATGATTCCAGAACAGAGATTAAGGAAAAGTTGTTTCTACTATATTCTGTTCATTTAAAAGCACAATTTTATTGCCTTTGTTATTTTTTCTGGGTTGAATTGCACCTCTTAACAAAATGTGAGAAATTTTTTTTTTCAAGCACATTCAGCACAGGAGCTGTTTCTCCAGGTGGGCAGAGTTATGAGAAGGCCAGCACTTCAGTGAGCTTGTTTTCCCCTTTGTTCTTTAAATAGATGGCAGGCTGGCTCTGGTATTACTTATTCCAGCTTTTGCACGCTAATTTTTCCCTTCCTTTAGCCCTTTACTTGCTTTACTCCCTCTGGGTTTTTCCTTTGGCTTAAAGATTTTGATTCTCCCGTTCAAAGGCATTTTGTTCACCAGCGGCAAAACATCCAAAGCCTCCTCAGTTCACCTTTAGTAGACTGTAGCCACAGGTAGCACTTACCTTTCTCTTTGCTCTGTTTGTTTCTCTGCACTGTCACTTCCGCTCAAGATAAGGTGCAGCAAGTTGCTGCCTTTGGGGCATTCAAATTCCTGCTCAGCCATGAAGTTAACTGGATAGCCTTCAGCAAGGCTTCTGCTCTCTTTGCTTAACTTACTCCATCAGGCTGCTGTAAGAATCAAATGGGAAATTCCTATGTATGTCATCTTGAGTTCCTTGGAGGAAGACCAAGATGAGCACATGAGTGAAAAATATATAATAAACAGTTGTGTGCCACAAGCAAGAGAAGACATAAAAGCATATAAAATTGTCCTTTTGGAGCAATTCTTCTATTTAATGATTGCCCATAGGAATTGTGATTGATGATATGCTGGAATATGATGATTTGGGGCCTACAATTCTGAGAATGTTTTACTTCTGACTGTTTTTGGCAATCTGTTGGCCATAGAATGAAACAAAACTTCACAGGTTCTAGCATGACCTTCAGAATCAATTAAATTCTTCTGCCCTAAACGTAATGTGCAGTAAAACTCAAAGGAGAAATTAAACAAATAGGAAGATTTTGGACATGAAATTGGAAGACAAAAGAAAATCTGCAGAACTCATGAGTAAGCAAACATAGGATCAGACCATCCTAAAAACAGCAATCTAAAAAGCAAACTGTCTCATAACATGAGTTGTGGCCAGCCATAAGGACAGAGATAAGGATCCATAGCTTGAAAAATAAGAAAAAGAAACACAGATTATCTAGTTCATCCTTTTGTGTTCTACATGAATTTCCATTAAAGTCCTCCCTCTACATTTGTGGGTTTGACTTGCACCAATTTGGTTATTTGCGAGGTGCACGGATGCCTTCACCCCTCCATTCTTCTCCTCCCATTCCCTTGCCTTTTGCCCAGGTGCTTCTGTCTTCCTTTTCTGCAGCTGGGCAAAGGGCAAAGGAGTGGAGGGGATGTGTGCATGCCTGCTCCCCCATTCTCTTGCCTTTTGCCTGGATGTGGAGAAGAAAGGCAGGTGTGCTTAGGCAAAAGCAAGGGGATGGGGGAAAGGCGCATGGTCCCCATTCCTTTGTCTTTTGCCTAAGTATGAAGAACATGTGGCAGGGAAAAAGGCATGGGAATGGGGGAAAGTTTCTGTGCCCTAAACCCTTGCAAAAGTGGAGGGGCCACTGTAGATGGATCTCCAGATAGCTGTCAAGTCTAGGCTGCATGCTTCCTTTCCTGAGAGCTTGAATTTTAGGCCCTTTCTGCAGGATGTCATCATCCCGCATTGGGTATGGAAGAAGGGCGGGACCCAGATGATGGTTCTGCATGACGTTTTTCAGGTCTTGTCCTTCTCTCATGCCCAGGTGGCATGATTGCGCGGCAAATCATTGATGGGTTCTCACCATCAATGACCAGTAATCCCACTGCCTGCCTGCACTTACCTGAGCTGCAGAGGGTCAGGAAGCACCATGGCTGTGCTTCCTGCCCCAGCTCAGCCTGGGACGGTACCTGGCTGCACTGAGGAAGCAAGAGGCATGGCTATGACACCTCCTGCATTCCCGCAGGCAGTTGGTAGAGCGCTCACCTCCTGGGACAACCTCTACTGAGATCCCCACGGGATGCCACTGGGATCAGGCAGGGTGCGGACAGTGCCTAAGAATCAAGTACTCTGTTGTTGGATGTTTTTTTTACTGCACAGAAGCTTTTTCAGTGTCTTAGTTATCAAAATGTTCCTTAAGCATGCACGCAGCAGGTTGACTAAGTACTTCCATGTTTCTGCAAACGTTTCTACATGCACTCTGCTTTTCAAAGCTTTTTAAGGCAGCATCACTATCCCACTGTCTGAGCTTGGTTTCTCAAACCTACCCAGGTGTCTTTTCTTTCACAAATTTTGTCTATGGTACTGGAAATAATTTAGTGTCCAGGAGAAAGAGAAATGGTATGACCCAATCCTGTTCATTTTTACCCTGGATTGAATCTTACCATGTTGAAAGAACTTGTAAAACCCAGTTTGATTCAATAATTTGTAAGAAAGCAACACAGAGAAAATTTGTTACACTAGTGATTATTTACTATATCACTTGTAATGAGCAAACTGGACTAACCTGTAAATATTAAGCTGTTAGTTTCAAATTTATTAAAAAACAGCAACTGTGTATTTTATCAATCTTTCTATTTTATAGTATGGTGGTCTCTGACTTAGAGTCACTTTCTGAAAACAAGCAAGCAAGTTTATATTTGACTGATGGAGAATGTTCCCCCAGATTCAAATCTAATGTTTCATATGCTAGATCATGTGAACTCTCATGGCAATTTAATTATGCATGATCTGTGACTGTGTGTGAGTGATTCTATATAGATATTTATAAAAATTCATACATGTCCAGCATATGATTTAAGCAGAGTTTGAAAATGTTACTTTTTTGGACTACAACTTCCAAAATGCCCTATAAGTTTTTTAGGGAAGGTTCTGGGAGTATAGTTTAAAAAAAAAGCAACTTTTCCTAGCTCTACATTTAAGAGTTAGGAGCTTTGTTGCAAATGTGTTGTCCAATGAACTAGCGTACCACATTTTACTTCTGAACTTAAACAGTTGTGAAATTACCTAAAATGCCAAACCTAAAAGTATGCCGATATGATCAGTGTGGTGGACCTCTGTATGGGGAATGGTGGTTCAAATCTCTTATCAGTTATGAAACTTAGGCCATTTCCGCACTAGAGTGTTAAAGCGCTATGATTCCACTTTCAACATCCTATGGAATCCTGGGGTTTGCAGTTTGGGAGGGGCCGGCTGGCACCTAAATGAATACAAATACATATATACATTTATGTGCAAGTAAGTGGAAGGCAGGAGGAAAAGAGGAAGGCTTCAACACAGATGGATTGATTCAATAAAGGAAACCATGGCCCTGAGTTTTGCAAGACTTGGAGGGGGCTCATGGTAACTGATGCTCATGGAGGGTCCTCATTCATAGGGTCTCTGTAAGTCAAAGCTAATCTGAGGCAAATAACAACCACAAATGTGTGTGTGTGGGGGCATACACATAGATGTCAAGGTAGCATGAAGTAGCTCTCTAGAGCATGTGCAGAGTACTGACAGGGCAGCAATGTCCAGCTGCAACCAAGCAGCTCCAGGCAGGCTAAAAAAGTTCCATAGACCCAAAGAGATAAGACTCAGGATTATTGATTTAGCAAAGCACACTGAGATAAAAGTTAGGGCTTCTGGCAGCATACCAAGAAGCAATAATCAAGACAGGAACATAAATCAGCATGAAAAAAACAGACTGGCAACATGTCTGGATACAATCCAGAAATTAGGCCTTAGAGCAGCATGACCACCAGGAATTGACCTAAATGGTGAATTGTAGTGCCATATCTAAGCCTTTTTAAGGGCTTACCCACATCCTACACCCTGTGGGGTGACCCAAATACATATACAGCATGCACCCTCCTTATGTTGGTGCTCAGTGATGAGGCAAGAACTTCCGATGTTGGCTAACCGAAACATTCTTTGCAGCTGCACTCAAGGTCACATCACCTCATTTCTGCCATCCACTTAGAAAAACCTTTTCTGCACTCACATCAAAAGCCTCGACAATACATACATACAAATACTCACCATGCACACTTGCTATGCACATTTACTTAGGCATTAATTTCTATTTTACTTCATAGACCATATACTGGAACATGCAGTTCTAACTACTATGCTGGACTACAGCTCCTAGCTTCCCTCAGCATTGGCTATGCTGGCAAGAACTGCTGGGAGCAGCAGGGTCCATGCAACTCTCTGCACTGGTCCATGCAACTCCTTGTGCTATCACATAAGCTTCTGGCTAGCAAAATTGGGGCTGGCAGTGGTGGGGCAGCCAAATACTCTTCTGAGTTTTAAGCAGCTGCATTTGGCTCCTACCTACCTGACTTAGTGCACGTGGTGACTGATGGCAACTAAAAGGCAGTTGTAGGTTCATTTCTTACAAAACAATGGGGTTGTTTTTTGGCCTTCTGTCTGTATTCACAAGGGATTGAGACATACCTTTTTTTTGTTAATATGAAACTTCAGAATCCAGGCCAGCTAATTGTCCATATTCATACTGGGCAGAATGCTTAGAATCCCAATAAAATCCAGTCAAACAAGGGGTATTGCAATCCTATTTTGAACTGAATGGGAGCTGCAAGAGAGCTTGTGTTTTCTGCAAGGCTCTTCATTTCCATGGGAGTGGTTCACAAACAGAATGAACCCTCTATTAATCTCTTACTTGTCTCACAAGATCTCAGCTTTAAAGAAAACTTGTCAGTTTGTTTAATCTTAAGGCTGCTTTTTTCATTCTTTTCACTCGCTCGTTTATTTAGCACATCTTGTATTGACAAAGTGTTTCATTTTCTTCCTTTAGCACTTTGCTTCAGTACTCTGTAAAAAAACATACATTTGGGAGTAAAGCTTATGATTTCCATCAACAGTATCCCAGAAAAGTTATCTTATATATAAAATATCAACAATACTTAAAGGAAAGATAGAGGTGAAAAGTGGTATTTGTACAGCCTGCCATCCCCTGACCTAGATGTCCTGCCAAAGAGGTTACCAGTCTTGTGGGTCATAACAGGAAAGAAATGAACATACATGCAGGGCTATGGGTACAGCTGTCTGGAGAATATTCAGCGGACAGCAGTGGAGGCAAATAAAGGCAACATTCTGATCTCCAAAGATTTGAATTCACGATTCCCTGGTAATCAAAGCATGATGTTCCAATGGGATTTCAGAGCCTGTACTATTTCTTGTCAATAGTATACCTGTATAGACATTTCACACAGGGAGTTAAATGCATGGTTCATTTCATATTTCATTTGCTTGTTTTCACAATGCACAGGCATACCAATACTTGACTATATTTTCTGGAGTATTTTTATTGTTTAATAGACAAGTATACATTTTCTCCCTCAGGTGAAAGTTGAGCAACAAGGCCACTTTTGAGTAGCACTAGTCAGAAGTTAAGCATCTGACCTCCAAACTGTGACCGTGTTCCCCCCAGTTCAGGATGTGTAAGAATAAGGAGAAGCTAATATGGCAAGTTCTGCCTGAACAGTTACATCCTGCTTGATAGCAGATTATATTCATACTGCAAGAAATAGGCTTTTTGATATCATGGTTCTATGCATTTACACATTGAACTTAAAACTTTATACATTGAACTACATCTCCCAGTATCCTCAGCTCACTGACCATCCTAGTGCAGAGGTTCTTGGAAATATAGCTGGAAAAGTACCTTTTCCAAGTACATTCTTTCCCACCTACTTTTTCTTGAGTGGGTCCAAGTCTGTAGTAATATAGAATCACATGCCTTCTTTGTTTCATTTCATTTATATCCCACCTTTCTCTTTGCACAGGACCCAAGGCAGCACTTACACATCTTGAAAGTGTACTGTGCTTAGATACATTATATATTTTAGAAATCTTGAAACATTTCTAGGTATAAATTGTCAAATTATTTCCAGCACAAGGAGCCCTGAAGAATTCCTAGCTCCAGTATGTGGGAACAGGAAAATGGGTGGACTTGTTGATATATAACCAAAAATAACAGGGATTTTAATATATTTGGAGGATTGGTTTATAATTGTATTTCCATGTTTAATGTTATTTCTCTAATACTATACTTGAGCAGCTAAATCTACAGGAGTATCTAGCATCTCTTTGTAATAATTAAGCTAACCAGCTGGCCTGTACTTTATGCTGTGTACACACTTGATTTCTCCAGGCCCGATGGAAGAAGAAATCAATGACTCTGTGGTTTTACTACCTTTGCATAGAGATAGCTCCTGTCAGTGTATTTTCAACTGCAATTACTTCTTTCTATCCATGTAACTGAAAATCCAATGGGAAATTGATCTATGGTTTTGCACAAGAGCATCCACAATTTAAAAAAAAAATGCTGTCCAATTGTTCAAATTCCTATTTAAAAAGAAACATGATTTTCAAGAACCTAGCACCTACAGCATTTCACTATTAACTCTATATGGATATAGGCATGAGGAAGATTTTTTGGAAAGGAGTTTACCTTTTAAATGATAGCCTTTCAAGTAGGTTTTCTGGTTTGTAATGGGTGAAAAGATAATAAAGGTCATGGAAAGGATAGGAGTATCTTGCTGACAACTTGCTCCAATATGGGATATTTTCTATTAAAGAGGATGCTTTGCCTGCAAATAATTGACAATAAAATAATTTGTGCCATCGATGCTTGACATATTTTTAAAAACAGGGAAAAAATCAATGGGGAAAAAATAAATAAAAATATAAAAAAGCACGCATAATTCTAGAAACTAATGAAAAGCCTAAGGGGGTGGTGTTCAAAAAGATACTGAAAATGGCAGTAAGTATGAGAAATTCCAACCTCTGAAAGTGTTTTTATATGCCATCTTCTTCAAATTGTTTAATTTTATTTGTTTTAGCCCTGAATTGTGCTCCTTCTTCTCTTACATGACTAATAGCAGCTATAGGGTATTTAAGATGAGAAATGTGGGAGGATGTTTAAATGCTTTTTTTTTATAAAAAGGACCATAGCCAGTATCAGGATGTCTATGTTCAGTTCCTAGCATCTCTAGGCAGAGTTAGCAGAGTCCTCTCTGAAACACTAAAGTTGCTGCAAATCAGTATTGATAGTATTGCACTAGATGGATGAACAGTTTGACTCACTATAAGATGGTTTCCTATGTTAAGTCAGTAGATCTGATCATAGAGCTTAGTTACTGGTATGTTTACTATGAGCAAGTTTGTGAAAGGTAAGACAGGACTGCAAGAACCAGTGAAAAGGGGAAGTATATAAACCATCTTCCACAGCAAACAGGAATCAGGACACCTACACAGAGCTTGGAAAAGACTAAAGCTTCCAAATTCCCTGAGTCTAGGCAGTTCTGTAGGTTGCAGTCAGAAAGGTTAACTTTTCTGAGCTTTGCACCTGGGAACTGCTGTCGACAGTTAAAACTGCTCACACCAAGTAACCTCAGTTTCTTCAGCAAACTGTTAAATTGATGAAAGTTTCCAGTCGTGTGTGTGTGTGTGTGTGTGTAAATTATGAGTTCCAGTTTTGTTCAGGAAGCATATAGAGATAAATGTCAGACATTGGAGTGTGTGACACAATACTGGTACTGACCACCAAAGTACTGTTCACATTTTGAAAAATGCCATTGTCAGCTGGCACTGTGGGAGTCATGCTTCTATCAAGCTGGTATATGAGACAGGCTCTTGTTTTTTCTGGGCTTTTGTCAGTCAATGCCAGTTCAAGACTCCAGAAGTCAGGCAGTAGTGTACATGGTGAGGAAGTTCACATCCCAGAATATTTTCCTTCACGTGCCTATTAAGTAATTGTTGTGATAAACAACTAGGAATAAAATCAAGTTGCTTTTCTTCAGTAAGGACAGTTCTATTTAAAAACCAAAGTCATGAGTTGCAACTCTGACTGCAGACTGTTATATAAGGAGGTGTCATTTCTACCATCATTTGTTGTTTTTCCAAAGCGGAGGTGCGCTTCAATTTCTCACCATCCAGTAAAACCAACATGTTTATATGAAAAGCTTCCTTATTTCTTTCCCTGCTTATACTAATGGCTTACCTACTGGATTCAGCTGATCTGTGGAATAGTTCTAAAGGGGATAAAATATTGTTGTTGTTGTTTTGTGCCTTCAAGTTGTTTCCCACTTATACTGGCCCTAAGGTGAATCTATCCTGGGGTTTTCTTGGCAAGATTTGTTCAGAGGGGCTTCACCCTCTGAGGCTGAGAGAATGTGACTTGCCCAAGGTCACCCAGTGGGTTCCTATGGCTGAATGAGGATTTGAACCCTGTTCTCCAGACTTGTAGCCCAATGTACCACACTGGCTTTCATGGAGACAAGTACCACTCCAGTTTTAATCCTGCCTGTAAGAAAATAGCTCAGAAGGGGTATGACTGCACACTAAGTTTCCCTGAGAAAAGAAACATAATCACTTGGTAATCTGAAACATCCAAGGCTCAGTTTGGTCTATCATAGAAACTGCAGGAGAAAAAGTGTCCAAAGCCTTAGTTTGCAGTAGTCATGTATATACGGTTAGAATTAATTCTGATGTGGTGGAAGAAACTCAAGCTAGGATATGGATATATGTTGTACCTGGAGTGGATTCTGACAGATCACTTCAGAAGTCCCTCTCACAGATCTGCAGTGGTGGGTCCCCCCCACCCCAAAAATTTGCAGTTAGTTTTTGTATGGAAACTTTCCATTCTAATACATGATTAAGGTAGTGGTCATTGTTATGTGCCTTCAAGTCAACCCTGCCTTATGATAATGCCATCATAGGGTTTTCTTTGTAAGTTTTATTCCCAGGAGGCTAGGCATTGTCTTCCTTTTAGGCTAAGAGAGAGTGGCTTATCCAAGAGAGGAAAACACTGATATACTTTACTAAAACTTATTATGAAAGACAGTTTTCCCTTGGACTGGTGATATTCCAAGCAGGAGTTCAAGAATTACTAAATTTTCCTCCCCCATTAAAGCCTTTGAAGATAACTGCTGACAGAAGTATTCTGTGCATTCTAAATTTTACTCTGAAACCAGAATGCTGTCAGTTCTTTGATTTTTTTTTAAGAGGAGTTAAGTTTAGCAAAGGAAACACAGTGAATTTGTCCATAACCTATATCTTTATTTATGGAATATGGCCTCACAGGATCAAACTGACTACTGTTACATTGCTACAGAAACTTGAATCTCACTGTATAGGGATAGTTTTTCAAACTTTATTCTCTGTTGACTTCTTGGAGCACATTTCCTCTGGAGTTGAAGAGCTGCCATAAGGGGATGTGAAGACAGGTTTTTGTGAGGTGTTTCTGAGGGATAAAGAAAGATTTGAATATCATTCTCTCTCAGAAATGGAGTGAATGTTAACACAGGTGCTATACTAAATGAATAGCACATATGGAATCTTTTTTATTTGTGAGTAAATGGTGGACCCTTGTTCCACACAAATAATGCAGGCTGGACTCACTCCACCATTCCATTTGTGCAAACTAAGGGCCTTTCTGCACTACATTGTTATAGTGCTTTTATTCCACTTTCAACATCCTGTGGAATTCTGGGGTATGTAGTTTAGTCAGACTCAAGAGCTCTCTGGATGCCCCTCCCTAAACTGCAAACCCCAGGATTCCATAAGATGTTGAAAGTGGAAATAATAGCACTATAACAGGGTAGTACAGAAAGGCCCTGAATTGCATATCTCTATTTAATCCCCATGAAGAAAAGGTTGGGACTGACTTAGAAGGAAAAAAAATAGTGGGGAGCTGATCCAGAGCAACTCCCTGCATGCTTGATTACAAGTAGAAAGAAAGAAAGAAAGAAAGAAAGAAAGAAAGGCCATTTCCGAGGTGAGAGAATTGCCCCGTGCCATTACTCATTGGATCTTCTGGCTCCTCGGTCCAGTCCAGGGTTCCAAAATGGCGGCTACCGGTTGGTCGTGGGTCCGGACCAACTGCGAAGCTCGCCATGCCTAAAGCCTGCCCTCCGCAGATTGCAGGCTCGCATTGGTGTGAGCCTGCGAATCTGCACAAGGGAGCAGGAACGCAATGGCGTGTTCCAGGAAAATAAAGACCTGTTTTTTGTGGTCTTTAAAAAACATGCCGGAGGACCACTTGGGGTCGTTTTGGAGCGGACTGAGGAGCGGATCTCCAGTAAGTAGTCCGCTCCTAGTCCGCTCCAATGTGCAGACGTCCTCCATGGAGGACGCACTGCACCGTTTTAATTACCCCGTGCAGAAAAGGCCAAAGAAAGAAAGAGGCTTCCTTTTCATGCTATATATTGATGCACCATATTTAACCAATGTATAAGACGTACCCCATTTATACCCTGGCAAATACCATTTGCCAGGGTATAAGACACATCTCATTTTCAAACATTATTTTTCAGGGGAAAAAGTGAATCTTATTCACCAGCAAATACAGTGGCTTCTACAGTAGACAAATACCCTGAGACCGAATACCTCCAGCTGTAGCTCTGAGACAGGTAGACAGAAACCTCCAGCTGCATTCCAGCCTAGGGCTGTGCATCAGTAGACTGGCCTGAGAGGAGTGACAGCATCTTGTACTAGTACTGAAAACCAATTCACTGAACTCTGTCTGCCTTTTTAAAAATTGGTTTGGTTTAGAGACTTACCTTACATTATAGAAGAAGAAGGGCAGCCCTGTTAACCACTTGCAGCAAAAACGACAGACTTGTGATGCTTTAATGAAGATTTATTTGGCTTTTATGGACTGCTGTGCACTACATCCAATGGATGATGTCCATAAAAGCTTATGCCAAATTAAACATCTTCATCATTAAAGAGTCACAAGAGCCTTTGTGGGTTTTTCTTCTATTATTGTCTAGATGTCTAAATTATATCTATTGCTTCTTTGCCCCTTGTTATTAAATCTTGTCAGCAAATATATTTGACTCTTGTTAATATTTCATTCATTTCCAAACTTCCACAAATGTGTTTTTTGGTCAGTAGGCAGACATTGTATGAGCTTTCATGAGGAAGCATATGATAGAAGTTGAGTAAAATAAAGACAGAAATACATAAAGGCCTATATATTGAGCTACTTGGGGTTCCAGTACTAGAGGAAAGCCAGGATAAACATAAAATAAAGTAATATTTAGAAAACACTATGACTTTGGAGAAAGACATGTGAAGCTGTAATTGCCCTGATATTAATTGGAACCTTTTGTTCCCCTGAACAGAAAAACATTCAAATATATCAACTTCCCTCAACCTGATACAGACATTCCTTGGTTAACAAAGCCTCTGACAAAGAAGCTCCTTTTTATAAAACCTTTTTACATCCCAAGTTCTCCTTTTCTTTTTAGCTGGAAGGTTTTTTTCTAGCAGCATTGTCATTAGTTGATGGTATAGGAGGGCTGTAAAAACACAGACATTCAGTGTTGGATTGCAACAGCATGTCTGCAGTAGACATGCAATAAAAGCTAGACTTGAGAAAGACTGAGAGTCTACTCTGGCTAATCCTACTGTACTTATACAAGCAAGGTAAACGTCAGCTGTTTCCAGAATCCTACTCAGCAAAACTGAGGGGGAAAAAAGGGGGAAGAGCAGATAAGCCTGTCTCACCAGCTACTCACCAGCATGTTAAAGAAGCCTGGATCTATACATTTGGACACCACAATGGAAAAGGAAAAGTGGAGGTGGGGGGAACCCTCATTCCTGAATGCATTTTGGAGGTAACTTTCAAGTACCTACTAGAACACTCAAAATGTTTTTGTTTACTTATGCAAGGCTTACCTGAATTGGTTTAATTTTCACATTGATAGTTTGGAATGAAAACTTTGCTGAAACTTGTCAAACTTCTTTTCATTATTTTGGTCCATGGACTTAATCTTCTTTCCATATTATTTCTAGCTCTGGTACCCACATTTCTGTTAAAGAAGTAACGCTCCCAAAACATCAGCTTTGTTAACTGAAGTACACTTGAACTCTACTCCCTAAATGTGCTGGGCTATGATTTCCATCATCCACAGCCAACCTGGAAAGTTCCAAGCTGGGTTAGACAGGAACAGCCTGCCCTTTGGCTTACGCCCTCATGCCTCTTCTGGAGGAGGTATAAATAAATGGTTGATGGATCAGGAGCATCCTACTTTACAAAGACTGATAAATTGCTAACTGAGAATCCATCAGTTTGTCAACACTCATTGGTTTATTCTAACTGGAAACAGGCTGCTTTTGTGTTTGTCAATTTAACGGTTATCCTTTTTGTGAGCAATGTCTCTCGTGGTTTCCTGCACACTTATATTACCAAAGCAGAAGAAGGAAATATAGCATAGATACAGGCAAAAATATCATCATGTATCAGAAGATGCACGCTCTTGTGAGAAAAGGCAATGTAGCTGTGACAACAGGAAGAAAAAAAAACACAGGCAAAATATTTACTTCTCTGATTCTCCATCTGTGTGCATATGTCTGTATTTTGCTTCAATTATGTATTTAAAAAGAAACAAAAGTAAATAGCCATTATTAATAATGGTTCACTGGACTCACATCATCTGCCTGCCCAGTTCTTTGTCCAGAAATAGAAAGTGAGGTAAATTTGCCACTTATTACCACCGAGCAGCATGACATCCCTTCATTCGAAATTTCAAGCTGCCTAGCCACACAGTGGGAGAGAGATTCATTTTAAATTAAACATGCCGAGAACTAGACTTCAAAGGGAACAAGGCAAAATTGTTGCTTCCATGCTGGAAATTCTCAGAGATGGTCTTTGGCCTCACATATTTACTGGGAGAAATTAATTGCTCCTCTCGCATTGCCAGGGCAATTAATTGGAAAGGACAGACCCTTTGCTGAGGATTCTGCTGAGAGGGAGAAACAGCTGTTGAAGTTCTTGTTTCCAAACTATGTTCCAAACTAGAGAAGGCAAAATAGGGGACATTTAGGTGAAATTTTAGCAAAATAAAGAAACCAGGTAGGTGAAAGATGTGACAACTTGCGCTGCATGTGTGAGAGAGCCTGCGGGGAGTGGTGGCCATGCATTATACTGTGAAAGGAGAGACAAGTGGCCAGTCTCAATGTGCCTCCATTAGCTGCAATTAATGCGGTTGCTATAGAGCTAACCACTACTATTGCTGTATCCATGCTTACAATTAGCATGAGGAATACCTCCCACCTCATATGTAAGTAAAAGCGATTGACCTCCTTCATATGTTTGGTTGACATAGCTTGTATTTTTCAAGCTTTTCTTAGAAAAGGGGACACCTGTAATCTTTCTAAATGACTACAAACGAATTGTTGCTACAGTTGAGTGTTTTAAAAATGCCTCTGTGGGATCGGAGAGGCTTCCATGAAATGCAGCCTGTCAGTTGGACCTGTTCAAATTCTTGCTTTCCTTATCATTCTACTACTTCTTACAGTGCTAAGAAGGTTGTAAAGTAGGGTTCTCACTGCCATAAGGAGGACAATTATTTCTTGTCAGTTGCTTCAAATGTCAAGAAAAGTCTGAAAAGAATTACGGGACAATGCAGCATAGGGGAACTGTGTAACATCACATAATGGGCAGGATCCAGCATTGGACATCTGCTGGCAGAATGGATGAATCTTGCAGAACCATCTTAAATGTGGTCCACAAATCTGGCTCTAGAGGACTGTGAAATCCTATGAAACCAGGCTTTGGGAGGTATAGAAGATTTCAGCACAGGGCACAAAAGAGGAATAATTTGAGCTGCGAGTGCAATATTGCATTTATCCTAATGTCCTTGTGCTCAGAAAACGTGCGCCAGTAAAAGCATAGGGCACATGTGTTATTGAATAATTTGCATAGAATTGTCTTAGATGCTTTTAAAAATGAGACCAAGATTATTTCTGCAAGTATAATGTTAACATCTCCTTTTGTTTACCGATAATGTGGTTTAAACACCTTTAAAAAAAGGATAGATGGAAGTTATGTTCCTTGTCCATTGGCCATGCTGGCAGAGGCTGATAGGAGCTGAAGTCAAAAAGATCTGGCAATCTAATATCCACCCCTGCTTTGAGTTATACCCTTAGTTTAGCCTTTTGTGTTAACAGATGCTGCACTATTGCATATCTGCAGAAACTTCACCATTACATATCTGCTCATCATGTGACTGTTGAAGGCACATGGGCCCTGCAAGAAAAAAGATGCTGGCTTGTGCAGCTATCTGTGCATGTGTACACACATCCACACCTAATTGCACATAAACAAAACACAAGCATGTTCTATCTACTTAATATATTTATGAGCTCAAAATTTAGCAGGCAGTTTTCCTTTGCACCAATTATATATGCCCCATAAGAAGTCATTCTGAACTAGGTATGTTACAGCCCTGTGATAGTACTACTGAACGCTTATAGCTTGCCAATCTGACGCATTTATGAAGCTGGATGTTATTAGGAAATCAGGGTGATGAAAGGAGATCTAAACATCTTTCTTTAACTTGTTGTCTTGAAGCTTGCACTGTGAGAGTACAACCCTGATGCAATAGCTTCCCATATAATTCTGTCAGGAAAAGTGCCAAATGTAGGCAATATGCGTGAATATGTGGTGGGCTTGTTTCCTTCCAGATTATTTGTGCAAAAATTATCTGCAAAGAGAAAGCAAATGAAATTAGCTAGGCAAGATAGATGCTTGTAACAAAATGCTGGGAGTGGGGAAAGAGAGAGAGAGATCCTAACCGCTAATTAGTCTTTGATCACATCTGTATAATCCTTTTCAATGTTGTATTAATCTTTGCTAAGCACGCTACAAAACAGCCATGGCTTAATAATGGGAAATTCTCCCAGTGTGTATGATTAGGAAGGAGGGAGAGGTCTTCGTGCAGCTCAAAATGGCAAACTAATAAGATTTCTGTGCCTCAGAATGCATATGGCAAGCATTGCCACTTTTAATTTGTCTTTTGGACCACTCTTCTTCTGAATAAGGGGCTGTATGTCAAACCTAGTTTCTTAGTATGGTATCACAAAGCCACATTTAGGCAGCTTTGGAGTAGCACACTAATTATGTATGTTAATAAATGGTATCTACTGTGCATTTATATTCCCTAGTCAGCACTTTCAGGGCCAGCTCTGCTATTGGGCAGAGCGTGGCAATCTCTCCAAGCAGTAGGTTTGGGCTATCATGAAAGTATAGTGAGTGGCTGATTAGTTACTTTGTTATATTTGCATATTTCTTGTCAAAATAGGGAGAGGTATTTTTGTGGGATTTCCTCTCTCATGTGCCAAAATAACTCGGCTGGCTTTAGGTACTATACTATATCCTTGACTTGGATGAGTGGGGAGCATTGTTGCCTGATCTAGTGATATCTTGAGCTGTGCTGCAGAGCAAGTAGATTTAGAATAACTTCCTTATTCCTTATTGGATATAGTTTGTGGATGTAGTTATTGTTCTGTACCTTCAAGTGGTTTTCAACTTATGGTTACCCTAAATTTCAGGCCTTTTTTGGAAAAATTTGTTCAGAGATAGTTTGCCATTGGGTTCCTCTGAGGCTGAAAGAGAGAGTGTCTTGCCCAAGATCCCCAGTAGGTTTCCATAGGTATGTGGATTTCAAACCCTGGCCTCCAAAAATCCTAGTCACTATAGGAATGGGCAAATTGTGGTCCATGAGTCACATGCAGACCCTGTGGCTGCTATTGTGGCCTCCAGGAATCAATTTTTTTGCTCCTAAATACTCTGAAATGGCCTCTAGGGGTGTAGAGGGCATTTCCACTATGTTTCTATCTGGGATGTCCCCAGGAGGTTGAAACCACGTTTTTGCCTTGAAATGCCCTAAAATGCCCTCTAGGGGGTTAGGAAGGTCTAAAAACAGGATGAGAATGTCCCCATGTCCTCTAGAGGGCATCTGAAGATATTTTGGGAGAGTGTGTGGGAGCAGGTGCAGTGGAGAATGTGGTCCTTCAAGGAGTCCTGGGGTGCTAATGTGCCCTCCAACCTCCCACATGTACCCATCCCTGTCCTAGTCCAACACTCAGACCATATTGGCACTATGTATTTAACACTTAAATGAAATACAATAAATATGCAGGAGCTTATCAGTTTTTGAGATGATGGGGTTGTAGTTTTCCCTGATAAGCAAAAGACTTATTGCCAGAAGTATAAATGCCCTCCTAAACCTATTTTAACAGCCAGCTGCCATATCAAGCGATGGTGGTCTTTCGGGCTTTGAGGCCGTGTTCTAGTAGTATTTGCTCCTGACATTTCGCCTGCATCTGTGGCCAACCACAGATGCAGGTGAAATGTCAGGAGCAAATACTTCTAGAACACGGCCTCAAAGCCCGGAAAACTCACAACAACCTATGGATTCTGGCCATGAAAGCCTTTACATCGATGGTGGTCTGTTCAGGTGGTGTTCAGGTTGCAATGAGATAATGTTTGCTGCTCCCTTCCACCAGCCAGGAAGGCTGTGGCAATCAGAAGCAAGGCACCATTGCAATTTCTCATTGCATCCTCACTTGCTTGTAGGAGGGGACTGGACATGTCATCCTGCTGTGCCCTGGCCACCATTGCTTGATGTGTCTGTTTGCTTGATGCAGCTGCTGGCTACTGGCTGTGAGGGTAGGTTTGGGGGCTACACCTCTGTAGCTAAATGAGTGATATAGAATCTTGGTGGTTATTAATAATTTTTAAATTAAAAAATACTTTAAAAGTGCAAAATGCCTGCAAATATTTTGAAGTAACAATTAAATGTTTACTATGGATGGGACGAATCCAGAATTTTCTGAATCCCTAGAAGGTTCTGGAAATCCACAAATCTCACAGATCTCAACTCTTTTGAATCCTTTTTATAAAAGAGTTTAAAAAGCAAGGGAAAGAAGGATAATATTGGGCAAGACACACTCTCAGTCTTAGCAAAAGCCTAGGCAAAGGCAAACCTCCCTCTGAAGAAATCTGGCCAAGACAATTGTCCTAGTTTTGCCTCAGGATCTCCCCGGATTGAAAATGACATGAAGGCCCTTTCTAGACAGGCAAGAAAATATGGATTAATCCCACATTTTCCTGCCTGTGTAAACAGGGCCACATATTACAGTACAGAGATAACCCAGGTCAAAACTGGCTTTTCTTTGCATAGCTCCTTCTGGCATCTGGGATTTGTAGTTTGATGATGCACCAGTAGACTTTGGCAGAGAAGGTTGTGACACCTTGTAAAACTCCAAAGCCCAGAATTGTGTCTGAAAGAGGTTTGCAAGGGAGCTATGCAAAGGAATGTTTCAGCTGTCCTTGAAATCTTAAGCCTGTAGCTTCCCGTCAAGTCCTGAACTTAAATATGAAATGTTCAATTTAAATATCTTAGAATACAAGCCCAGATGTAATTTGTGAAATTGTTAGCAAAGGCCATTATTACTCCAAGGAAAACCCCATCTACTTACTATCTTTCATTGTACATCTGGTCTCCCAGGTTTTCAGGCATCCTAGTTTCCCTGGTTTTTGGGCATCTCGGTCTCCAACAATCTATTTAGTTGGCGGATTTGAAAGATTCGGTTAGCCTATTTTGGAACAGGGATTTGGATTCGGAATCTCGAATCCTTACCCAGGATTCGAGGATTTGGTTGGCCCATCCCTACTGTTTACTGATCACATGTGAAAACATAACCATGTTATTAGATGTTAATATTATTTTTCAAAGTGCAGTCATTGCCTCTTGTCCTGCTCCCCAAAATAACCTGTTATATATGATAGCGTCTTCTGTGATGATTTATTTCTAGCATAGATGAGAAAGAGGCTCCATCAGAAAGAGACAAATCATTCCTGTACCTACTGAATACTGCCTCCAATGATACAAAGCAGGGACTGCTTTCGCATGTTATTTCAAAAATGGTTTGCTTGTACTAGTGCAATGGCCCAGTAACCAAATTATCTGTGATCGGCTATTTCTTCCTGTGATTTCAAAAATGTCAATTATTTCTCAGTATATTGAAAGTAATGGTCGAGCTCACATGAGCTGGTTCATTGCACTTTAGAATTCTTGCATAAGCAGACCAAGAGAAAGAGAGACTAGATAAGTTAGTGGCCAGTTTCTATCACTGGTGTGCATGATTAATCCTCAAAATAAGACTTATGAAATATGTCATTGTCTCTTCATTTGACCTTTATCTATTCAAATTATGCTCTGGTTCAAGATATCTTCTAGTTTTTTCTGGGTGAATCTTTGCAGAAATTCTTTGTTTTTCAAATTCAAATAAATTTAATGAACTACTTGCCCATGCCTGGTGTTTCCTGAGTATTATTGACGAGATCTAGTACTGATTGCTGAATGTGCAGTGATACATTCCTGCAGGAAGCAAAACCCAGAATAATTCATCTGCATTGGTCTGATGTCCTGAAAGTAAAAGTGCAGTTGCAGTTATAATTGTAGCTATGATTCTTTTCTCTGCCCAGTGATCCAAAGAACATGTAGAATAAAGTGGAAACTTCAAAGAAATATAGCTTTAAAAAGAGCCTCCCTCACTCCTTTTTACACTTCTTACACTTCATACTCCCGTTTCTTTCTTTCTTTCTTTCTTTCTTTCTTTCTTTCTTTCTTTTCTTAGTTTCCTACAAATAATAATAATAACTACTACTACTACTACTACTACTATTAGGAAACAGAGAAGTGTCTGTTTCTTTTAAAACTGCCTGGATGGCATTATCTCATTGTATCTCAGTCCTCCAATCCAGTACACAATCTGGACAATATACACTCAGAGTTAACACATTAGATGTAGAATTCCTGATACTTAGGCCCTTTCCGCACCAGGCAATTAGAACAGGGCAGTGCGTCCTCTCATGGAGGTTGTCTGCACCTTGCAGTGTACTAGGAACGGACTACTTACTGGAGATCTGCACCTCAGTCCACTCCAAAATGACCCCAAGTGGTCCTCCAGCGTGTTTTTGAAAGACCACAAAAAACAGGTCTTTATTTTCCTGGAATGCGCCATTGCGCTCCTGCTCTCTTGTGCAGATTCGCAGGCTTGCACCAATGCGAGCCTGCGATCTGTGGAGGGCGGGCTTTAGGCGTGGCAAGCTTCAGCGGTTGGTCAGGACCCATGACCAACCGGAAGCCGCCATTTTGGAAGCTGGAAGCTGCCATTTTGGAAGCCGGAAGCCGCCATTTTGGAAGCCAGAGCAGTGCAGATCTACAGACCTCGCGCTGCTCCAATTTGCCCTGGACCAAGGAGGAGGCCTGCAGAAGGGCTTCAGGGACAGTCCACGTTGCTTTGGACCCCAGGAGAAGCAGTAGGTAATGGCATGGAGTGATTCCCTCGCCTTGTGTGGAAAGGGCCTTAGAATAGACTTATTCACATCAATAGGGATAAGGTCTGTCCAGTCGTGGAGGAATGTGGGGGTGATTCACCCCAGGTGGCAATGTTTCTGGGGTGTCCCAGCCCATAGCCACACTCCTGCACACACCCCGCATTGCAGCCATGCCTTCCACACAGTGGCCACACCCCTCCCACCCCTCCTCCACACACTCCAAGCTCCATCACTGGGTCAGTCATAATGTACTGTATGAATATTGGAAATGGTGCCTTATTGCTTATAATCACAGCAGGTCCCCAGTATCCGCTACACCGGTATCCACGGTTTCACTTACCCATGATCTGCTCCAGGGCCATGGCTGCTGCTGCAGCCAACTAGGGTCCTTGATTTGCACAGCTGGGCCTCCCTCTTTTGGCCAAGAAGGGAGCCTCCCCCATCCCTGGCTGAGAGAGGTGCATAATGAGGCGCAGCCAGGCCCCAGTGCCTCTCTTGGCTGAGAAAGGAGTCTCCCTCTCTCTCCACTCCAGCACACAGAGAGGTGCAGCCAAGGCCTCCATATCTCTCTTGACCAAGGAAGGAGTGTCCTTCCTTCCTTGGCTGAGAGAGGCACAGGGGGAGCTGGACATCTCTCTCAGCCAGGGAGGGAGGGAGACTCCTTTCTCAGCCAAGAGAGCCACAGGAAGCTCAGCTGCATGAAGCTATGCTCCTCTCTCAGATGCGGAAGGAGATGGACACTCCTTCCTCAGACAAGAGAGACATAGGAAGCTTGACTGTGCAAAACTACACACCTCTCTTGGCCAAGGAAGGAGACAGGCACTCCTTGCTCAGCTGAGAGAGGTGTGGGAAACCTGGCTGTGCAAAGCTATGCACCTCTTGAGGAAGAAGACAGACACCTTTTCCTCAGCTGAGAGACACACACAGCTGGGGCTGGATTTGACAGCCAGAGAGGGGGCTGCTTGCCAAGCCTTGCCAGGGAGGCTGGCCAGCCAGCAGGCAGGCAGGTGGTGGAACTGCCTTTCTCTATGCTGCTTGCCTGGATTGAGGTAAAAACATAGCATTTGGCATTATCTGCATTGTTCATCATCCACGGTAAGTCCAGGAATGTATCCTCCCCACAGATGTGGGGGACCTACTGTATAGCCTGTTTTAGTTTTCTTTATATGGTGATTTTTTGTGAAATATGACATCTTTTAATTTTCGTTTTGTACAAGTAGTACCCTACAGATTTTTTTCTAAGGCTGCTTGTTAAAGCTAAGGTCTTTACTGCCTTGTAGAAACCTTGGATGAGTGTCGAAGGGGTCAGGCAGAGTTAGCTTTTCCTCCTTTTACTGAGCACTTTGCTGAACTGTGTGGAACACTGAGGGCCAAGGAAGGTGCAGATCTAAGATCCATTCATCTGTGTCAGTGACAAATGCTGTATGTAACTGCAGGCTATAGAGTGTGGTCTTGTACTGAGTTGCTAGTTAATTTTCACAAACGCCTCTGATAAATCATTTCTGGTTGTTCCTTTAATGTCAAAACACTTTCCCTTTAAGTACAGTTAAAATGTCAGAAACATTTTTAAAGAATTTTAAAACCTTTTCTTCCCATTGCAAGTTCTGTACTAAATATAGAAAAAAGACAATGCTTTTAAAGGTACTGTTATTAACGTCAGACCTGTCCCTGGGTAGCACAAGACTGTCAATCTTAACATCCCCTGCCTAATTAGTAATAATTAGCTAAAGAGAAAATTCATCCCACTGACTCTATTCTAGAGAAACACTGGAAGAGATTCTGTTGACATCTTGCCACTCGCCTCCTTATACCTCTGAATTAATTTAAGGTATTTTTTTTCTTTTTAGTATACAAATTCAGAAACATAGAAGTAATTAATTTTTTTCCACAGAGTTGTAGGGACATATTTTTTCCTCTCTTTTCTTTTTCTTTCTTATCTCCAAAATCCCATTCTTGGGCACGATGTTGGTGATGTCCCAGCTCCAGGGGTTCCTAGATAAAGTGGATAATCCAGACCAATATCCAGTTGAAAAGGAATCTGGAATCTGGTTTCAGGACTCATTATTGCAGGGGAGTAGCTATGGCAGGGGATCAGAACATTGCACCCCTAAATGAAATTTTCCCCCAGTCTCCAAATTTCTGACATTGCAGAGAGTGAGAGAGTGAAAAATATTAATACCTGTGTTTTCATTCTTTTGATAACATTGTCTTTCCTCTTTCTTTGGATGCCTAAACTGTATTCCTAAATATTCAGCTGAATTTTAAAGCACTGCAATGCTAAAAATTCGGGTTCTGAAAGAAAAATTCACCAGGGTGCAGAATTCTTGTTTGGGACAATGCTATCGTTATGCTTCCTGAAGCTTCATCCCTCACAGGTCCCCTTAGTGGATAGTCTATATGAGAAACCGGACGGAAGAAGCATGTCCCTGTTGGTTTAATTGGATCTTTTGATACCATTGACCACTGTATCCTCCAGGATCCTTTCTCTGAGGTGAGACTTGGAGGCTCTATTTTACAGTGGCTTTGGCCTTTCTCTGAGAGATGAGCAAAGTTCTAAAGTTGGTGCTGAGGAATACTTCTTTTATGCCTTAGCTGTTGGACTGTGCTATCCCTCAGGGTTCAGTCTGGTCCTTCCTGTTATTTAAAATGTATATGAAGCTGGAGGTCTGAATTTGGGGGTGGGAGTTGGTGCCATAAGCTTTTGGGTGACACCCCACGCTTTTTCTCTCCTTTCTGTTTAACTCCAAAGGAACTCATTTTGGCACTAAACTAGTGTCTGGACTGGATGGGGTGAGCAAATTAAAGTATAATTCAGAAAAGACAGAGATGTTCCAAAGGGCAAATTACGCCAGCTGTGGTTATGTTCTCCCTGAAAACCTAAGGGTTAGAGCTTGGGCGTATGCTTGCACTCCATCCTAAGCCCACATGTCCAGATGTCACTGGTAGCCAGGAGTGCATTTGCACAGTTAAAGTAATCTGTACCCATTACTGAGGATGTCCTGTCTGGACACAGTGACACGTGCCATGGCCAGGGTCATATCCTCTTTGGATTACAGTAATGCAGTCATACAGTAATGCAGTCTATGAGGGGCTGCTTTTGGAACATATAACTTCTTGTTACAATAACTTCCTTGACTTCTTGTCTGTTTCTGAGTATAGTTCAAAGTTCTGGCTATGACTTTTGAAACCCTGTTATCACTTGGGTCCAGACTACCTGAAAGACTTATCCCCCTATGCGAGCCTGCCTTTAGACGCTTCCGCATGAGACTGTTATAGCGCTATGATTCTACTTGCAACATTCTATGGAATCCTGGGGTTTGCAGTTTCAGGAGGGGCCACGTGGCCCCTCCCGAAACTGCAAACCCCAGGATTCCATAGGATGTTGCAAGTGGAATCATAGCGCTATAACAGCCTAGTGCAGAAATGGCCTATGTCTTCAAATCTTTCAGCACAGGGTTTTTCTTGGTCCCACCAACATCCTCAGAGCCAGTAGAGTGTTCTGGCTTGAATGTTGGGTTAGGACTCTGAGAAACCAGGGTTTGAATCTCTGCTCAGCCATAGAAACCCACTGTCTGGCTTTAGGCAAGTCATACTCTCTCAGCCTCAGAGGAAGGCAAAGGCAAACCCCCTCTGAACAAATTTTGCCAAGAAAACCCTGTGATAAATTCAATTTAAGGCCACTATAAATGGGAAACAACTTGAAGGCACACAACAACAACACAAAGAACTTGAAACTAAACTTTCAGTGCTTTACACTCAAACCTTTCAAAGAAAAGGTGGAAACCTACTGGTTAATTTTGCCCCCAGCAAACTGATGCTAAACTGTACAGTAACTTTACTTCATAACCTGTTATGGGTCTACCTCATTAATCTCCTGTCTCTCTTTTCTCACCCCCAGATTCTAGGAGATGGCCTTTATTGCCATACCACTATCTAGAAAAGAAAGGGTTATAGATCAAGAGTTGCTATGTTGTCCAGTAGCTTTCTCTGTTGGAGTAAGACCGTAGCAATTGCCACTTTAGACCTTGCTAAGCAGTTCCTGCATGAGGAGAGGAATGGTATGCTTGAATTCTCTTAATGCACCACATGCATATTTATGGCTTAGTGACGTAACTGCAGTGTGTGTCATTCTTGATCACAGTTAGCTTCTGACATTGCATTAGCTTTTGTGTAAGAGCACCAAGGTAATTTAATTGAATTGGGAAGTGAGAGCACGAACATTGCTTAGCCGCTGTTTCTCTCCCTCTCTCTTCCCCGCATGGCGCTCAGCCTGAAGGAAGAGACCTCAGAGGGAAGGTGAAAGCTTTAAGCAGGAGTCTGCTTCTGTCATAGCATAATTGCTAAATAAGTCAGTTTAAGAAGTAAAAATAAAAATCAGTGAGTGTATATTTCCATCTTAGACTGTGTACGTGTAAGTGTAGGGTCACTTTGATGGTGCTTGTCCTATTCTCCAGCTGTTGTCTTATGCCACAGGGATTTTCTTCAGCAGAAGATATAATCCTAAACCAAGGATGATTAGTAGACCAGAAAACCTCTTGTCAGCTAATGTTTTGATACATTAACATCGCCCTAATTCCATCAAGCTAATTTGATCACTTGTTCATTCATTCAGCTAAAGCAAAAGGTACCTAGGAGGTTTCATCCTCTAAGAAATCAACTAATACAACATTGATTTAGGCCAGATGTAGGCTTGCTTCCTTGTTCATTTATTTATTTATGACTTTATATCCTATCTTTCTCCCAAATGGGATCCAAGAAGGTATCTTAGTGCTCATCAGATATTTGGGTTTATAGATCCCATAAACTGGCTCCTGGCTATGCTGATCAAAGTTGTAGCCCAAAGCATCTGAAGGGCACCAGTTTCTCTGTTCCTGACTTAAGTAAACTTTTCAATAGTTGATATCTGGAGAAGGACAAAACATCTCCCACAACAATTCCAGGATAACTTTTCTTACAACTGAATGAGAGAATTTGCATGATGGAATTAGGATGGTGCTAAATGTATCAAAACATTAGCTGACAAGTAGTTTCTTCTTCGTGGTCTCTGTGCCTCATACATTAGGAGCTTTCGCACCTGTGCGGTAGCGTTGGGAAGATTCTAGAGCTCAATAGCTTGGTGGGAACCCCTCCCCCATGCTGGTACTGCGCATGCTCAGCCGGCCGAGCAACAGTCACTCCTCAGTTCTTTCTTGTGCACCGTTGCGAACAGAAGGTTCTTCACGTTAGCTTGCGCTTTTCTGCTTGATTCTTGGCTTGTTGACTACGGTTTTCGGATTTTGACTTCGCTTCTTGGATTTCAATTTGGCTTTGGTGTTTTTCGGCTCTGGTTCTGACCCGTTTCTGGCTTGACTTCGGTTTTGGATGTTGGACTAGTTTTGACGTTCAGACTCCCCGCTTCCCTCTTCTTCCCGCTGTTTCTTGTATGTCGGCGCTGTTCAAGAGTTGCGCCTCCTGTGGAAGGAAGGTCGCCCTCTCGGACAAGCACCGTGAGTGCCTTTTTTGTTTGGGCGAGGGGCACGACATTCAGGCCTGCCCAGTCTGTAAGCAGTTTACTCACCAGACCCTCCGCAAACGCTCCGAGAGACTAAAGTCTCATTGTTGGGAGGAGTCACTGCGTGCCCAGAAGTCCGAGGCCCACGGTACCATGGCCGAGAAAGCGTCTTGCCCGACCACCTCTTCATCGGCAGCAGCTGCCGCACCTTCCACCTCGTCGGTACAGGGCTCGGTACCGACCATGAAGCTGCCGAGGATTCCAAGGATCTTGGCTCCTGCAGCGCGGGAGGATCCTGCGGGCTCACAGGCCTCCTCCTCCTTCTCCAAGCCACTGACACTGGCTCAAAGAAGCGTCCTCCCACTCAGGATGCCGGGAAGGAGAAAGAAAAGAAGAAGAGGAGAAAGGAGAAGAGACGCTGTCCCCAAAAGGAGACTCGTCTTCCGACACCTCCGCCCACCCAGCCCGCTGAGGAACCTGAGGAGCTCCCGGAGGAACAAGAGGTTCTCAAGGTGTCTGACGAGGAGCCAGCTGTGGAGGCCCTGCCCTCGGAACCGCCCGAGTTTACGGCTGCGGTCACCCCGCCGGATTGCCGCTTGCTGGCTGACCGCTGGGAGAAGGCTGTGGTCAGACACCGACCCTCGCCTGTCCATGGGCCAGCCTCTAGACACGGTGAGTCCCACTCTCCTGATCAGAGAGCCAGGCCTCCATCCCGGCGATATCGGGAGATGCGCTTGGAGAGGCCCTACTCCGGGGACACCACATACACCTCTGCCTCCTACCTCGGTAGGTACGGCCAGGAGCACCCTTGGCATGAGCCGGCGGGATCGTATTATTCATACTCCCCGTTGTATAGGGACCGGTACCATCCCAATGTACAGTACTGGTCACCGTGACACTGGTCTCGTTCGCCTTCCAGGGAGGCCCATCGCTCCTACTACGACAGGATGCCGAGCCGATTGCCATGTTGGTCCGACTTGCCACATCATCAGAGGTCCCGGGAGCCCTCACTCCGCTACAGGGCAGCCTCGCCACCTCTGAGGACGACCACGATTGCGACTCGTCCAACGCCTCAGATCACCGCGGCCCAACCGATGCGATCAGCGACGTCGACAACGCAGGCCACCCACCGCCCCCGGCCCTCGGTGGTGCCCCTGTAGGTGACGCTGATACCAACCATGGCATTGGCCTTGGTACCGACGCAGCCCGTGGCTCCGACGGTGACCCTGGCTCCCCCTGCCCGCAAACCGTTGCAGGAGAGAGCAGAGGAGAGGTTTCCGACTCCTTCCTCAGAGTCCTACAAGTCAGACTCGGACTCCGTGGAGTTGACTCCTTCATCGCATGAGTCGCCTCCGTTGGTGTTTGGAGAACCGGGTCTGGAGTCAGCACCGGAGGAGGTCAGGCAGTTCTCGGCCATCCTCCTCCGTATGGCCACGGCCCTCGGCCTGAAGGTGGCAGAACCGGCTCCAGCGGCGCAGGATCCGGTGTTTCAGTACCTTGAAACACACCCGCCATCGACTGCACCACTGCCCTTCCTGCCAACACTGGTCAAGGTGATGAAGCAGCCATGGGCGAAGTCGGCGTCAGCGCAGCCTATACCACACAGGCTGGAGCACCTGTACAGGACGCAAAGAGAGAACGCGGGGTTCCTCTTTAGCTATCCTGTACTGAACTCCATAGTTGTCGAGTCGGCCCAAATGAAGGGAGGCAATCGAGCTCACCCTATCCCGCTGGACCATGAAGGCTGGAAGCTTGACACCTTTGGGAGGCGCTTCTACTTGGCGTCTTCCCTGGTGGCCAGGACCCTGAACACGATGGCGTGACTCGCGGCTTAGCATTGTAACATCCTAGACCGACTCGTCCCGCTCCTTGCTGAACTGCCAGAGGAGTCCTGAGCTGCCACCACGCAACTCGGTGAGGCCGTCGCGGTTGCCAACCAGCAGATCGCCTCCTCGAGGCACGTCGTGGAGGCTACCTCGAGGGTGATGGTGGGTTCGGTGGCCCTCCGACGACATGCCTGGCTCCGATCATCCGGGCTCCAGAAGGACAGCCGTCAATGGATTGAGGATCTCCCCTTCGACGGTCAGGGACTCTTCACACTTTGATAGATGAGGCCATGGACCACCTTTAAAGGCCCATCTGACGGCAAAGAAAATGGTCATAAACCAACCGGCCCAGTCCCGCTGCAGCTTCGGCCCTAAGTCATCGTGGAGAAGGTCTTCCTCCTCCTCTGCATACCAACCGCGGTCTCCACAGTCGACTGCATCCCGGCCGTCTACCTCGTCCACCCCACGGAGGCTTCCACGAAGACGCCCATCCTCGTTCTCAAAGAAGTCTTCGTCTGGGACGAAGTCACAATTTTGAGGGTTTCCGCAGGACACCACCGATACCAATCTTCACCCTCCCAGCAGACCTTTGACACCAACCGAGCCTGGCCAGACACCTTGCCCAGTGGCGAAAAATTACTGCTGACTCCTGGGTACTTACCATCATCCGCCTGGGATACGCCATAGAGTTCCAGGATATTCTGCCACGAGGGGTTTACTACTCCACCCCGGCCAGCTCGGTACTGCTGGAAGAAATCCAGTCCCTTCTACAAAAGAGAGCAATCGAGGCACTTCTGTCCTCAGCCAAGACCACCAGCTTCTTCTTGAGGTACTTCACGGTACCGAAGGTGGACAGAACCCTGTGACCCATCCTAGACCTCTGAGGGGTGAACGACTACATCCGCCCCAAGAGGTTCAAGATGGTCACGCTACCCTCGATCCTGCCCTTCCTTGGATGAGGGGACCGGTTCGCCTCCATCGATCTCAAGTGCGCCTACTTCCACATCTCCATCCGCCCGCAACACAGACGGTACCTGCAGTTCGCAGTTGACGACACTTGTTACCAATACAGGGTGCTGCCGTTCGGCCTCTCGACTGCACCGCAGGTCTTCACCAAGTGCATGGCCCCCATCATGTTGTTCCTGCGGATGAAAGGCGTCTCCGTCTACCCCTACCTGGACGATTGGCTCTTGGTGGCATCCTGCCAACGGAAACTATACGAGGACATTCACCAGTCTCTG
This sequence comes from Iguana delicatissima, assembly GCA_948472985.1. NCBI lineage: Eukaryota > Metazoa > Chordata > Lepidosauria > Squamata > Iguanidae > Iguana > Iguana delicatissima. The sequence continues at coordinate 54,275 of CAOKZL010002222.1, read as the reverse complement.
ACCCTTCTCACTCGGCTTGGACTCAGGGTCAATCCAAAGAAGTCCCATCTCGAACCCACAAGGGTTCTCGACTTCATCGGGGCGACCCTGGATGCAGTATCGGCGAGGGCCTACTTACCGCTGGACAGGGCGCAGACGCTTTTTCGGGCAGCATCCGCTGCCTTCCACGCTCTGATGGTATCAGCCAGGATGATCCAGCAGCTCCTCGGCTACATGGCCTCGACAACCGTTGTAACCTACCTCTCCAAACTGCGTGCACGACCGCTTCAGCACTGGTTCATCAGGGCCTTCGATCCGCTCTGCGATGACCAGTCTCGATGCTACCAGCTGCCTCAACAGGTGTACCAGTCCCTGCTGTGGTGGCAGTCCTACAGCCACCTCCTGTCGGGCATGCCATTCCGGGAGCACCACTCCACGGTCACGGTGACCACAGATGCCTCACTCTTCGGTTGGGGAGCACACTCCAGAGACCTCAGAGACCGTGGTCGGTGGATCGGACACAAGACTGCCCTCTACATCAACGCTCTTGAGCTGCTGGCCATCTCGAAAGCTCTGCGGGCATTTCGTCACCTCATCGCAGGCCGCACGGTGTTGATCCTCACCAACAACATGACGGCGGTCTGCTACATGAACAGGCAAGGAGGGACTCACTCCACCACCCTCCTCAACATCGCCCTCGACCTCTGGGACTGGTGCGTCTCGCTATGGATCCATCCGGTGGCAGTTCACCTGGCCAGGCTGGAGAACACCACAGCGGATGCTCTCAGCAGGGACACCTCATCCCACCACGAGTGGTCCCTCTCCAGCAAGGCCTTCCAGATGGTTTGGGACTGATAGAGTGAGCCGACCATCGACCTCTTCACCTCCAGCCAGAACGTGAGGTGTCGTCGGTACTGTTTGAGGGCCGGCCACGATCGCCACTCCATCGGCAACGCATTCCAGTTTCGGTGGGATGAGGGACTTCTCTGCGCCTTCCCTCCGTTCCCCCTTCTGGGCCGCGTGATAGCAAAGATCCTCGCGGACCGAGCAGACGTGGTTCTCGTGGCACCATACTGGCTGAGGCAGCACTGGTTTGGGCTTCTGTTCGAGGCCTCCTGGGGAGGGATCCTCCGGTTCCCAACAGTACCGGACCTCCTCTCCCACTCCAATGGTCTCATGCTGCACCCGGACCTGCCACTCTTGGCCCATGCCTGGAGGATATCACCCTAGACGACCCTGTCATCGGGAACATCTTGACCATGGCTAGGAAGGAATCAACTCGCTGCAACTACCACTACAATTGGCGGCGTTTTGTTGCCTTCGCTGAGGAATGTCGAGAGCCGGTATCGCCCATCAACCTGCCTACTGTGCTTCACTTCCTCCTGCACCTCTGACAGCAGGGCCTGGGCTTCCCATCATTGAAGGTGTACCTCGCTGCTATCGTGGCATACCAACTGCCACGATCCCCATCGGCGGCCCTCTTCAGGGACGGTACCGTCAAGCAATTCCTGAAGGGCCTGCAGCGCTTCTACCTGCTGGTATTGCCACCGCTACAGCCGTGGTCGCTATCGCTGGTGCTGTCGCAGCCGACGAGGCCGCCCTTCAAGCAGATGGCGACAGCAAATGACAGGCTGCTCACCATGAAGACTGCTTTCCTGGTGGCTGTCACCTCTGCCAGGTGGGCGGGAGAGCTGACAGCACTTCGGTCATACCTCGTCTTCCACAGATACAAAGTGGTCCTCCAGCTTGACATCTCTTTCCTGCCGAAGGTGGTGTCCAGTTTCCACCTGAGCCAGGACATTATCCTGCCCACCTTCTACCCGGACCCGACTACACCTCTGCAGCGGTCCCTTCACTCCCTGGATGTCCGTCAGGCCCTGGCGTTCTATAAGGACAGGACCGCCTCTTATAGACAAACTCCGCACCTTTTTGTGTGCTATGGCAGGCACTGAAGAGGCCAAAAGGTGTCCACCCAGCGTTTTTCCAAGTGGGTGGCCCAGACTACCCACCTGGTGTATGAACTTGCCAAGAAGCCTCCGCCAGACCTTCTTTGGGCTCATTCCACCTGAGCTGTGGTGACATCTGCAGCCCTCCTGCAAGGAGTTGACCTGCAGGAACTTTGCCATGTGGTGACCTGGTCTCAGCCATCGACCTTTGTGCCCCACTACAGGCTGGACTGCTGGTCCCGAAGGGATGCTCGATTCGGATGTGTTGTGCTGGCTTCTGTTCTATAGGACCTGGGACCTGACCCACCATCCTACCGGTAAGCTACACAGTCTCCTAATGTATGAGGCACAGAGACCACGAAGAAGAAGAACAGGTTGCTTACCTGTAACTGTGGTTCTTTGAGAGGTCATCTGTGCCCGCCCAACTTTCCCCTCTTTTTCAGGTCCTATTCTACTCGGCGGACCAGAACTGAGGAGTGACTGTTGCTCGGCGGGCTGGGCATGTGCAGTACCGGCATGGAGAAGGGGTTCCAGCCAAGCTATCGAGCTCTAGAATCTTCTGAACGCTACCGTGCAGGTGCAAAAGCTTCTAATGTTTGAGGGCACAGATGACCACTCGAAGAACCACAGTTACAGGTAAGCAACCTGTTCTTCCTGGTCTACTAGCCATAATACCTTCATATTGGACTATGATATAAAACTGAACTGGAGGTCCAATGTCCAAAGCTCTCAATATCCTTAAAATTGTTTTTGTTACTTCTGAGTAGCATATATTTTCCCTCACATCTTCCCAGGAGATGTATCTTCTCCACAGTTACCTCCTTGCCTCAGGAAGGGGAAATCTTTAAGTATTTATCATATTAGTTTTCTCTGTCTAACATTCATCACCAAATCCAACATGACATTGCAAGCTCAAGTCTAGAAAATTCTGTCTTTCTGTCTTACATCTTTTCCACTCCTATAAGTTCTGGGCCAGAAAACAAAGGATTTTTATATCTAGGGGTATGTGTGCTTGCAGAATCCTTGGCTTTTACTTGCTTGAGCACATGAGAGAACTCAGCTGTTCTAAGCAAAAGTTTCATGTAAAAGGAACTTGACAGCATTGTTAAAAGCCTCAACTCAGATGTGTTGTGCCAGTCTGCCTATGCTGGGATACTTGAGGTGCAGGGATGCCGTAGTCTTTACACACCATTTCTTGGGCCATTTGAGATTACTGTCAAATCAAATCAGTTCAAATGGAATGGGTTCAACAGCCCTTTGAGGATGTTGAGTTTAGCAGAACCCTTTCTTCATCAAAGATATGATGCTGAGATGACAGATGCATCACCTACCACTTGTTGATCTCACCCAAGTACAGTAGGATGGGGCTGGTAATGGCTTGTGGCAGATATTTGCAAGAAATGAAAGAGATTCTTTAAGAGATTTTGCTTCCTGTGATGTACGTGCACATTTCTGTTCTCCCACTGACACTCATCTCCTATTGAAATGAGTTTCACAGGTGGTTGACAAAAATATGAAAAGCTACTTAGCAGAAGCAAAAATGGGGTGCATGTCCAAGTAGCAAGTCCTGTCCTGGATTGATTTTAATTCTCTGAGCAGGGGGTGGAGTGGTGGTAGGGAATCCAGCACAAATCAAAACCATTATCTACCTCCAGCCAGAGTTTTAGCAATTTATTTAGTACTTAGTCAGCCATGCTATATAATACAAACACAAACTTTTTGTGAGTTTGACTCCTTTTACTACTTTTCTTTCTGTGGTAATAGTGTGCTGGTTGTATCTACATGAGTGATTCCAACGGAGGGATTAGATGCACTGATCACTGTGGACATAGTCCTCTCTCATGTCCCCAGAGAAAGAACCCCTCAGTCCCAGTTTGGAGGGAGGGGAAGATGGGATATAAATAAAATTTATTCCACCATCACCACCACTACCACTGTTATTGTTTCTACCACCATCACCATCAGGGTCACCTCAGAAATGCAAATTATCCATTCCTTTCTTTGTACTTCTGTTTTTAAATCCCACTTGTTTTAGTTTCCCCTAATGAGTTTAAAGATACTCACAGATTGTAGATCTTGTACAGTGTAAGAGCTTCTACTAAATAGTCACACAATAATCACAGTGTCAGCTCTTACACTGTTTTTCTGAGGTGACGTTGTAACATCTGAAACATCCCACCTCTGTCAGAGATAGCTCAGCTATGTGATGTGCCATGTCAGAGTTCAGGCATTTACAGATCTTGCAACCTAAGGTGACAATTCACAAAGCATTTGATGCAATTTTTGTACATCCTTCTTGTACAGAAGGAGTTCTAGAAACTGCATACCATGCAGAGCTCACTGACAGTTTACAATCTGTTACAAGTTACAATCTGAACATTAACAACAAAATTATGTATATTATGGGGAGCTCTACTTGGGCTGCTCTATATATCAAGGACACAAAACCTTTGTTGCTAGCTATTGTTGGTCTGTAACTCCCAGCATTTTGAACCATTGGCTAGGGCTGAGGAGAACCAGAGTCCAACATCACACTTTTCCTACCCCTGTGGTACAGTACACATACTTATGAAATAAGATTTCCCTTTTCTTATGTGAGTTGTAAGAATCCAAACCAAATCAAGTTCTGAGAAAAGTGTCATAGATCTCTTTGCTATTGATTTTATTTCAGCTGGTTGCTGAATATAACTGAACCCAGGTGGGCTTCAAATACACAATTTACAATGCTCTAGTTAACAAGGCCAACCCAAAATGTCTGCTGCTTGAAAAAAAAGGTTAAAACTCTGTCACTCCCATTTGACCTACATATGCTGACTAGACTGATATCTGAATGTTACTTCAACCCTACTGGTAAAGAAATATTCTCCACCTTCACTACACCTGGGAATGGCAAACGGTTCTAACGGGTAGAGGTGAGGCTGTGTAGTTCTGTATCCCAACACCTCATTGCTTCCCCCAGCATCTGTCAATCGAAGCAGCTGTATCACCCTAACAGTAGACTCAGCCATATTAATTGTGAGTCAACACTTTGCTTTAAACAAAGATTGCCATTTTGGTATCAATGTCTGGGCACTGGCATGACTATTGCATCCACTGTGCTGCTGTAACCCTCCCTGCATCTGTTTTCCACAGAATATGTTACAGAAACAGCTGAGTGAGCACAGGCCTCATCGTGGTTAGGACTTCACTTCGGGCTTCTGCTGTCAATAATCACTCTTTCTTGAGAAACAAATAGGCTGTACTTCTACAGACTTTTTGGCTGAAATGGCAAATGGTGCACCTAATCTAAAGCATAATTACTAAGGTACCCTAGCCATGTTGGTTGTAAACATGGGAGAAAATGCCACATTAGGCAAAGCTATACTACTGAGGACAAACCCCAATTCTTCCATTCTAAATTGGATTACAGAACAAATCTGAGCTTGAAAAAGGACATTTTGGAATACTGCTGTCTGGATCCTTTAGTCAGTATGGCCATAGGCAGTCCAAGGAAGAAACATTTCAATCTCTGAGCTGTTACTCTACTCTAACTTTTAACAGGGATATACTTATGAAGTACCAGGCCCTGCTATTTTAAAGAACTGGTTAGAAAGATGCTTCCCATCAGAAAACTTTCTGGCAAACTCACTGCCCACTCACTGTCTGATTCAGCATTGTGGGGCATTTACTTGTCACTCCTGTTTTGTGCATGTGAACTGCAAATATGTGAAAAGGAGCAAAAGACTATAATGGAGACATGAAGAATGAAGGACTAGTGTTGATGGAGGTCATCATATGGGCTGGATCCCTGCTAGCTTTGATCAAGAGATTTAGATAAATTGGAAAGTTAGGCTACACAATATGTAAACTTAGAAGCATGCAGATTTTTTTTTTTTGGTTACTTAACAAGCAGTAAGCAGCCGTGTTTGGATCTGAATCAACACCCCATGTGTGAACTTGTTTCAACTTGTTACGGTTGTTGTTCTTGTATGCCTTCAAGTTGTTTCTGACTTAATAGCAACCCTAAACTACACCTACCGCAGGGTTTTCTTTGCAACATTTGTTCAGAGGCGATTTGCCTTTGCTGTCCTCTGAGGCTGAGAGAGTGTGACTTGCCCAGTCATCCAGTGAGTTTCCATGACTGAGCAGGGATTTGAACCTTGGTCTCCAGAGCTGCAGTCCAACACTCAAATCAGTACACTGCATTGGCTCCATGTTTCAACTTCCTCCTAAACAATTCATTTTCATAACGGTCATTCTTAAAAAAAAGAAAAAAAAATCTGCTAGCAACAAAGGTCCTCTCCTTTTTTTCCATGTAGGAGGTGGGAGAAGAATCTAAACTGTTGAAGGGGGAAAGGTTTAAATGTCTCCTACCTATGCATCAGGATCAGAGCCCCATGTATTTGTAAATAAAAAGGAAAGCAAGCAAGCAAGCAAGCAAGCAAGAGAGGGGGAGAGAGTGCACTCAGCTAAATGCTACCCGTGTAATCTATTGTGTAGCTTCATTCTGAGGCAGTGCAGAATTCATTTCATCCAGGTCTGCTGCCTGGCAGTAATAATGAATCAGTTCTGATTGTGTAAGGCACTTCCTAATCTATATATAAAAAGTACAATTAAGTTTTAGTCTGTTTATTACCATATCACACAAAAACAGCTGGATGGATTTTCACCTAATTTGGAGGGTATATTTGAGATGGTCTGACTTAAAGAACAAATTCTGTGGCATCCATGAAATTCACTTGAGGGGTGGCTGGAAGCACTTCATTATTTCTTCATTCATACAAAGGAGAGGTTTGGAATATTTTGATGAGGTGAATTAATAAAATACCTTTTTAAAGGTTTTGTTGCAACACTAAATAAAATTAAGTCACTTTCTGTTACTTCATGTGTAAATGGCTGAATGAATTTTCACCAAATTTGACGGTATAAGTTGTCTCCTACACAAAATTCACTCGGGTGCACGCCTAGAGAGAACCCCAAATTGTTCTTTCAGCCAGAATTGGGTGTTTGGGGGGTGACTGGGAGAGGCTAGTGCACTCAAGTGCAATTGAGACTGATACACAATGTGAGGAACATTTGAGCAGCCAACCAGATAGGCACTCATCCTTCAGAGCAATTGAAACTGAATGACTATTAACTGTTATTAATGATTCTTCTGAGGAGAACTGGGAACCTCACCTAGTATCTATATAAGATAACAGACATTTTTGTGCACATCCGCTTTGTATTTGCATTTTCCCAATGTCATCTCTGTTTCTTTTCTGCCCTGGCAATCCCTTGTTTTGATCTTACCCAAGTTAATCTTCATTTCTGCCTATACTAAATAGATCAGGAAAAATAATGCCTTTCATTAGAGCAAATGTCTGCTGGAGAAAAATGTTTAAACATTCTCCCCATCAATTTAACTTTTCCAGGCAGCAAATGAATACATCGATAAAAACCTGCTGATTTCAGATGAATGGCTTGTACCAGGTTAATACACTGATGTCAACCCTTACATTAGTTTGCTTCCCAGTGGATCCTATGGTACCCTTAATGTTTCTTTTCATTTCCCTAGACTAATGATTTATTTCTTGTGGGGGTTATGCCTTAGTTATTAGTTGTACATTTGCATATTAAGTGGCTAAATCAGACCATTGAAAAATATATTAATTGATTAATCCATTAATTCACCAGGTCATCAACATGGTTGGACTTCATAAATTGCTTGATTAATACTGCAGTTAACAAGTATTTATTTTAGGTCATTAGAATTTGTTAGAGAGTGGAGTGGGTCTTTACCAGATAGCAGGATGAAGGAGCCTGAGGAGAAAAAGGATTAGGACTGGAGGAAATGCATAAGATGTATCTATAATGGAAAAAAAAACAGTGAGTCCCTAACTGTAATGGAGAAATGGAATGTGTATCTTCATGGGAAGATTATTTATTTGCCTGACAACGAACAGTCAAGGGCCTTTCAGAACAGCAGGACACTTGGGGTGAAGCTGGTTTCCTTACTCTCATTAGCCTATATGGGAAGTCTGTGGAGGCTTTCTGGGTAATAGTGGAACAGGGAAGGCTGTGAGTCACAACAATGTTCTTCTTCTAGTTTTTACTGATTTTATTTTCCATTTTTGCATGTTATTATTTGGGGTGAGTTGCAGTGAACCTGTACTGTACTCCTCTAATGTGTTTATTGCTCAGACACTACTGGGCACTAGGGAAATTAAGTGATGAGCATTTCTCAAACCTGCCTCTATTTCCTCCCTTGGTTTCTCCCCTCCCAAACCTTTTTGCATTCCATTCACTCCCTCCTTCTATGGGTCACATGCATTGAGGAGTTTGGCTGGAGCTGTTACTGAGTGATATTGAAGCAAAAAGTTATGCGTAACTAAACACATGGCCTGCCTCTATGCTCTGTCAGAACTTAACCAAACAGATTGTAAGATGAGATCCAATACCTTTCCATCTTCTGGAGGTGTCATGCCTCCACAAGAAGAATTACACTTCTGGAAAGCGGAGTAAGCTGAAACATAATTAGCTCTGGGGGGAGCGTTTATTTTTAGGAATAGTTTGATATGTTTAGTAATAAGCTCATATTTACTAATAGTAATAGATTAAATGTAATTGCAAAGTATAGAGTTAAGAATGAAATTATTGTAATAGTAATGAGTATAATGAGAATGAGATCTAGATATAGGTAACCAAAGTATATAAGCAGTGTGATATAGAATATGTTGAATAAGTATATGATTGTAATGGAATTGGAGAGAAATGACAATGTCAGCTTGTTTTTGTTGAAATCCCCCCCACTGTTATGTGTATTACGTGGTTTTTTTGTTCTGTTCTTTTCTTTATAATCTATAGTAGTAGTAGTAATAATAGTAGCAATAATAATAATAATAATAATAATAATAATAATAATAATAGATGGTCTTTCCCAACCTGACAGTTTCCAGATCTGTTGGATTTCCAGCATCCCTAGACAACAGTTGTATTATGGGATTTGCTGCCCATCTGGGGAAAGGCCAGCAAATTTAAATGTTTGCAATGTATAATGTGATTTATGTTCTTCTTTTGATTTATTTTTTGTTTTTCCTGCTTGTTTTGTTTTGTTTCTTTATCTCAGGATAATGTTGATTCTGATTCTGTTTTTGTCTTAACTTTTAAAATAAAAATATATTTTAAAAAAAGAAAGACAGAGTCAATAACAAAATATTTTCTGGGGTCACTGATGACACACCCATGTCTGTCTATGGCTTGTCCTGAAAACTAACAATTCAATCATCAAATTAATTAAAATAATTAAATGATTTATTTATTTATTATCAAAGATAATGCCAGTGAAATAATCTCCCCATTTCTAGTGGTCAAATTAATTTTCAGCCCTAACATTCTAAACTTTGGGCTAACTCTGGCATCATAAAGATAGAGAGGTTATTACATGGTTAAGCCTTCCGATGTGGTGAAAATATATGTCAGATGAATACATGTAGCCAAGGACAGTGGAAGTCTTTGTTTAGTCAAAGACATATTGTCAGAACTGTGTTTTCATAATAGGCTTGTTCTAAAGTTTAGAACAAGAGAAAGGTGTCTCAAAGTCAGCAAGTGATCATGTTGCAAGAGACAGCTTGCCTGAATGTTCCAATTACTGAGGCAACACATGACTTTGAAGGCTGACTGTATTCATATAAGACTAGATGGTTTGACTCAGTAATGAATCAAATACTTGCCTTTTGAGGCTGTTCATAGTCCTAGACCAGACCCCAAAAAACCACTCATAAATAAAAATAAAAATTTAAAATACAATAAAAATAAAAAATGCAACAAATCGTTGGCTATTTATATACTATCACCATATACCTATTTCAGTGTCTATCTATATGCTTACGTGTGTGTGTGTATATGTGCCTATACCAATGTCCGTCTGCTTATATATATGTGTGTGTATATGTGTGTATATATGCACACATCTAACCAAAATAGTATAGATAAATATTATCTGGAAAATGTAATGACAACCATCACCAAACTTTTAAAAAGTGTAGGGGGGTCCTTTGCTTCTCTGGTGATGGTTGTCATTACATTTACAAAACATACATGTCCATATTTCTAGAAGTGCAGTATAATCCTTAATATGTTTATTGAGTCATAAGTGTTTCTATATCCAAAAGTGTTTATTACAGAGATTTAACTAAGGTCCTTTCCGCAGCTTACCTTATTCTGGAGACATCTGGTGTGGGTCCTGGCATTGTCTGGGACTTGGGCAATGTCATGCAAAACTGTTGTCTGGTCCCGTACTTCTCTCGTCCCCAGAGTAGGACGACAACATCCTGTGGAAAGGGACTGAGTTGTAAGCCTCTCCTGTAAGTAGCTTTTGACTGCAGTCCTACATTCACTCAGTCCCACTGAACTCAATGGGATTGGCCTTTGGGCAGAAAGAGCAGGATTACACTGTTAACTATGGCCCTTTCCGCATGTGGGAAAGGAACCGCATGAAAACGGGACTCACCGGATTTCTTGGGCATCCGGTTGAGTCCGTTGGGATGAGGAGCAGTGCGAGCTCGTCGCTCCACACTGCTCCGGTGTCCAAAATGGCGGCTTCCGGTTGGTGGAGGCTCTCCACCAACTGGAGAAGCTCGCCAGCCTAAAGCCTGCCCCTGGCAGATCTGCAGGCACGCACTAGTGTGCGCCTGTAAATCTGCACCAGAGCGCGACGACTGAGCGACACAGCGTCGCACGCTCTGTGCTTTTTAAAAACCTCTAAAAAGAGGCTTTTAAAAAACACGCCGCGCCACCAGTTCCGGTCATTCCAGAGCGGACTGAGGTGTGGAACTACAAAAAGTAGTCTGCCCCAGTCCACTCTACAGTGCAGAAGACCTCCGTCGGAGGTCGCTCTGCACTGTTTAAAAAGCCCGGTGCAGAAAGGGCCAAAGTTACAAGTACCTCTGGCACAAAAGTTGGAAATAATGAGTTACAAGCAATGTAATTACCCACAATAAATTACGTTTCATGGGCAACAAGGATGTAATGAGGTTTCAAAAATAATGCAATGAGGAAGAACAAAGTTAGGTTATTGTTGTACTGAGTAATTGTTTTCTAGCAATTAGTTACTTTTAAAGGGTGTTTTGCCCATGCTTTACTCAAGGGATTTGTTTGTTTGTTTGTTTTTCTCTTCTCAGCCCTAAATAATTTTCTGAAAAATAATGGAATGTTTAAAAAATGCAGCATGTTACTTTTTCCAGCATTGAAACAGTGGGTTGCTCTCCAAACACTGTAGTAAATAAGGTGAACCTGCATTTTGAAAGTGTGCTTACACGTTCAGGAAAAGACTAAGTACAGGTATATCTCTGTTAATGAAGTAAATGTATTCCTAGGTATGATTGTATTTTAAACAGAAAATTTGGTACCTGAGGCAGAAATAACATTTGAAGAATAAGGGCAGGATCAAACACTACAAAAAAAGAATAGCAGTTCAACATGTTTCAGAAAACTCTTTCTCCAAAACAAACAAATGCACATTTGAAATGAAACTACCAAGTAAGGTAAGGCTCGCATAAGTAAACAAAATCTACTGAACCGTCTAGAGACCACCTGAAGGCTTCTTTCAAAATTCCTTCAGGGATTTTTTTTCTTTCTTTCATCAGCTTCCACTTTTTATATGATTCCCAAAAGTAAACATCTATTCTTTTGTGACATTCTGGGAAGAGCTGGTGAGGTGGGCTTAACTACTTATTCCCTTTTCTCTGTTCTACTTTTCATGCATGCTCAGTGAGGAATTCTGCAGACAACTCCTGTTTGCCTTGCCTATTCTAAGTGCGCACACACAGCCAGAGCAGCATAAGTTATCCGCTATAGATAAACCAGGACATCCTCAGGGCCTTTCCACACTGTACTGTTGTAGTGCTATTCTTGCACTTTCAACATCCTATGGAATCTTGGGGTTTGCAGTTTAGGGAGAGGCATTTAGAATTCTCAGCGAGAGAGTTATTTGGCCTCAGTAAACTACAAACCACAGAATCCCACAGGATGTTGAAAGTGGAATAATAGCACTATAACAGGGTAGTGCAGAAATGGCTCAAGTTCCCACAGCCCTCCATCACCATTCTGCAGTGCGAAACCTGTTTGTTTGATTAAAAAAACAACAACTTTCAGGTAGACAGAGAAGGAGGAAGAAAAGTGGGGGCATAAAAAGAATTTGTAAAAAGGAGTTTCTTTGCAGAAGCTTTGTTAACTGAAGTTAGGCTGGGTATGGGATCTAAGGAAGATCTTTGCCCCGTCTTTTCAGTATAAAAAATAAGAAATCACACTGCCTCCCATATCAATTTACTTTCCACCGCCTGTCACCCATTCCTGTGCCAGATATTTAGATAAATGGGAAAGGTTGGCAATATATTCATTACTTTCTCATTTGTTCTGGCTCATTCTGTCATGAGAGTGTAGAGCTGGCAATGAAAACCAAAGTTAAAAACAAAGCATCAGATAAGTCCTTGCCCTTTTCCTCATTTAAATCCCTGTTGCTGAAGCATAGCTCTTTCAGGACAGTCTTGTCATATTTCCAAAAGCTTCTCAGGTTTGCCCTTTGCAAATAAATAATGATAATCATTTGCAAATTGTGGTGCTGGTGTCCTTCCACTTTCCCCTTTATTTGAAATTCTAACTGGCTTAGACTAGCTGTGCAAACTGGTTTCATTTTTGCTAGCATCCCCATGATATTATACTGGTATGCCTAAGGGCTATTTTATATGTCATAAAGATTGTGCTTATGTTATACCAACAAATATGAGATAGTTTCTTCTGTCCTTGTCCATATTTTATAACTCATTGCAAGAATTCAATGCCGGCAAAGGTTCCTATGTAGCATATGGTTGGGGGGGGGGGGAATACATATAGCATGTTTATATATTACAGTGTAATTTTTTTTTTTTTACTTTGCAATGCAACACTCAGTATCCAGGCAAGCACAAATTCACATTATGTGTGAAATGGCCCTAAACTCTGTGGTGGATGTGGGTGAAATGTCCCCTTGGAACTTTATACCTTTCTGCTAGGAGGACACCCTTTGGTGTTCTGTGGACATTTTTTAATTCCTTCTCTTCTCCCCCAGTGTGGCTTTTCTATTTGTGAGGTACAAAGACAATTTCGGTTTAAGATCTGGGGATTATCCTTCTTGCCTACCTAAGAGCTTTCCTTCCTAGACCCTGCCCTTGAAATTCAATTAGCTTTTAAAACAAATTCAAGAAATAGTTATGCTAAATGCCATATTTAAGTGGAGACTAGGATTATGAGTGAGAGACTGAAAAGTTAGTGTATAATTTACATGGCTACAAACAATTTTTCTGATGATTATAATGAAGGTAAGGGGGGGTCAAATTAAACGATGGGTGCTGAAAACAGTTTCATATTTGTCAATCATCCTTTATATCTATGGCATCCACACCAAGGCAACTTATCATGACAGCTGTAACATGTTTACCTCAGCCCAGAACCTGAGAAGATTACTTTTTGGACCATGCTGACCAGAGGATTCTGAGAACTATAATCCAAAAAGTAATTTTTCTCAAGCTCTGCTTCAACCTGAAATTTCACTTGATGCAGTTTGTTACCCTGATTTCTGGGGTCCCGGGAGGGGCACCTCAATGTGCTCACAATGGGGAATGTGAATTAGCAGAGCACAAGCTAAGCACTATAAGAGGCAGGGCAACCTAGCGAGATCTTGAACCCAATGTCTAGGGGGTCAGGCCGAGTCAATGAGCAAACAGAAGTAAATTAAAATGATAACACAGTCACAATGTAGGTATGCAAACACACTCACACAGACCTAATGAAAGAAAGGTAGGAGTTGGATAGAGGGTTTTAAGAGGGGTTTTTGCATGGGAAATAGTACACCAGTCCTGTAGCCCAGGTAGTCTGAAGAAAAGTCCGTAGAAGTGAAGATTCTCAGCACGTGGAGCTGAGGGGAAGGCTCGTCGAACGGAGCGACAGCAAGACAGGATGGAAGTCAGAGTGATCTGAAGATACGCTCAAAATCACGGGGTCTTGTAGGGGAAAATGTGCCTGTAGGCTAGTCTGTTCCCGGGAAAAACAATGGGTTTTGGGCTGGAGACAAAGCCTCCGAAAGGTCAGTACTTTGCATGATTGAATTATGACAGCATTGTCAATAGAGTAGACAGTATGCAAATGTGGAGTGCTTGACAGTTGAGTATTCGACTCATCAAGCTGCCTGCTTGGGGCAGGGGATCTTTTTTTTAAATTATTTTTATTCATTTAAAATCATAAAAATAAAACATTCTATATTTTTAACATTAACATAGTTATGCTTCAATCATTCATACACAATACATATTTATATAATGTATATCTTACAATCTGTATCTTATTCATACATTCTTTTATATAAAAGGAAGAAAAGAAAAAACCAAAAAATAAAAAAGTAGAGCAAATTTTAATACCTACCTACTAGCCTTACCTTATCACATTTACATAATTTGTGGTCGGTTATAACTTATCTGTATTTGACCAACAATTCTATATGCTCGGTACTTCAACATTCATACCACTACTTCTTTCCATTGTTGCTTAACTCTTACAATAATGTCTTACTCCTCTAAGTTTTCTGTCCACACATTTTTATTTCTCTTAACCTGTATTACACGGGTAATTTTCTCTCTTAGCCCATTTCACTCCATCTTATTTATTTCATTTACTACTGTTTTTCCCCATTTGGCTTCCCAAAGGGGAATAACCAAATTCCATTCTTCAATAATCTGTTTTCTCGGTTTATTTGTCAATACTGATGTTATCCATTTCCCATAATTCATATAGTTTCCATAGCCAGTCTTCGATATCAGGAACTTCTTTTAATTTCCATTTTTGTGCAAATACTAGTCTTGCCGCTGTTACCATGTATATTATCATTTTTCTCAGTGAATTCTTTTTAAGATGTTTAGTATCTAACATGCTCAATAAATATATTTCTGGATTTATTGGATAGTTGATTTGAAGGGTATTAACAATACATTCATGAATGTCCTTCCAGTATTTCTTTGATTTAGCGCAAGACCACCATATATGGTAAAACATCCCTCTCTCAGTACATTTCCAACAAGTATTTTTCATGTTTTTACTTATTTTGGCGATTTGAACTGGTGTATAATACCATCTAAAATATATCTTATAGTAATTCTCCTTTAAATTTGTACTCATACAATATTTTTTTACATTTTTCCAAGAATTCTCCCAACTCTGCAATGGAATTTCATGTCCCAAATTTTGTGCCCATCTTATCATATTGTCCTTAACCATCTCTTCTTCCATACACAAATTTAACAATATTTTATATATTTTGCCTATCAAATGATCTGTTCCCAGCGGCAGGGGATCTTTTGTAAACAGCGTGCATACATAACGTGATCTTAAGAAGGTACTTGCCTGGAGGTCTCCTGAAGCTGCAGTCTGGCAATTACTGGCCTGCCTAGATTTATTTTGAATAGTTCAGCTATTTTCGGCCATGCTTGTGTGCGTGCTTGTCTGGGGACCTTGCAAGCGCATGGAGAGGAATGGGTAGTGAAGGCCAAATTCTTGATATCAAATGATATCTAATATACCACAAGTTCAGACTAGAAACTACAGTAACAAGTTCTTGCTGTTTCTTTTGTGTTGAACTGGCAGTTCCAGATGCAACTGGGCATGCAGAGTTGATACCGTACATTCTGAAACAGAACCATCTTATTTGATGCTAGGAAAGGTGTTGGACTGATAATATAAATACATTGCAAACCCTAGTAATATAAAGTAGTTGAGCTCCATAGCAAATGATGCTACATTCTCACTAATGACAAATGGATGATGGTTCATTTGGGTTTCTATTGGTATCCATATGCAGTGTACCTCTGAATTGTACTCTGAATTGCTTAGCAGACATTTTGCCAACATAGCAGGACAGAAAAGCTGTATCTAAAGTATAGCATCACTGGGTACAAATGTTTTGAGGCTGGTACTTTAGAGAACTGCCCGTCCCATTGATTGAATCTAGCATCACAAATTTAGCCAAACCTACCCTGCCTCCTTCAATCCTCCTTACTCCTACTACTGCGGCAAGGAGGTACAAGCCAGGAATTCCTGCCACTGTATGCTTAATTTCCTTGAATCACAGAGCCATCAACCACTGCAGAAAAGAGGAATCCCAGAAGGCCTGGTTCCTAGCATGGTGAAAGTGATGAAGCTAAGAATCCAGGAAAAGTGGGCTGTTCATGCTTGAAGAACACATTTCTTGTGGGTGTGATGACCTCTACTTTTCACCTCCTCTCATGCTACTGGTGATTCAGAGTCCCCACAAGTATGGCTGGTCAGTTCACAGTGTTCTGGTACAGAGCAGAAGCAAATCCTGTTTAGTGGGAAGTACCAGAGAAGAAGTTGGGGAAAAAATGAACATCAGAGCAGAGCAGGACTATAAATGCTTCAGAATAGTCAGTCATGCAGAACTTGGTTTCTTTATTTTTGAAAAGTGGGTGCTTTTTAATCAGGTCAGTTGCTATTACCATCCTTTTTGAAATGTAACAAGCTGTTTTTTCCCCCTTTCTAAATAAAGAAACCCACAAACCTTCTGAAGTGCATCTAGTCAGTTCCCAGCCTTCCCACAAGGAGAGGAAGAGTGGGAGAAGCACTGAGTAGAGAGCTCTGATGTGTGAATTTGTGTTCATTCATGCTTCGTGTGGGCAAACATATGAGTGGTAGAAGAAAAAACACTGGTGGTATTTCTAAGCAACTGAAAATGACAGTTGGTTCAGCTACTTCTTGAGCTGATTCCTCTGAGGCCCAGTTCACGCCCAGTCATTTCCCTGTACGGAATATATCTGCCCTGAGGGAAGTAGTACATACATATACCATCCCAAGTACTTTTTAAAGCCAGAAGGAAGGCTTATACATTGGCAATGTGAACTGTGTATTATTTGTTTATATTGCTTCATTCTGCCTATTCCCCCATGTTTAGGGAACAATGGATTTTAAGTCAGTTTATTCATGAGAAGAAAATAGGTTTGTTGAACTTCTGGACTATTTGTTGAATCAAAAATACCCATTGAGTGAAGGGGTTAAATCCAATGCCACTTGAATAGGAAAAATAAGCGAATTGAATTGTGCCTCTGAGTAAATTGCAGATGTCTGTCTTATCTCAAATTTTAGAGAATGGCCTTGCAACATTCAAAGGTCTGGGAATTCACAGGGAGGCACTATACTCCCTACCATTATTTTGTATCATTTTATAACTAACCCTTTTGTTCTCCTCTGTGCCAGTCAATGATGTAATGGAAAAGTTAACTAAAGATCTTTTTCTCCAGTGATGGGCGGGCTAAGTAAATGATTGATTGCTGACATAGAAGGCAAAAGGTATATAGTGATGCTACCTCAATTAATTGACACAACAGTTCTGGGATAACTGTTGCCCTTGCGCAAGGTATTGTTAACAATAAAATGGCTTTTTGATTTTTCCCTGGAAACCTGGTCTTCGCCTCATTTCTTGGCCACAACATGAGTAGGAGGGATTAAGTGGAGGCTCAGGGCCAAAGTAGACATGACACTTACACATGTCATTAGCTATGGGTTATGGGAATGATAGTGGGGATGATGATGTTGTTGTTGATGATGATGATAATAATGATGAGAGCAGCCTCAGGCTGTATGTGGGTGTGGGTGTGTGAGATTTATCAGGAACAGTGTGCAGGAAAAGAACATTTGACCTTCCCTTGCCATGATCCCCATGAAAATCATACACAGTCCACTGCAAGTACACTTTTGTCTGTTTTAGAAAGACAGCCCTCACTGCCTTTCACTGAAAAATCCCTCCTAGGGATAATAGTAGACACGGGGGCTAGGTTCATTTTGTTAGGGCCACACCCAGAAAGAATTTAAACATTCCCATGCTCTGAAGTCTTGATGATAATTTCCCCCCAGGTTCTATATATATTTGTTTAAAGGGCACCTATGATTGGGAATAATGGCTGGAATTCTGTTGGTTACCCCAACTAGAGTTGAATCATTTCATCAACTGATAAATGCTGAGTCAACACAGAGGTGCATTATATCAATTCAAAGGCTCTACTGGAGGCAGGAGTAACATTTAAGCCAATGTGTTCAGCATCAAATGTAGTTTCATCCTCAGAAATATGTTGTTAGTCATTATACTAGCCTTTGATGCCCACTCCACAGTGACCTCATCTGCTTCTTTCTAGCTAGTTGTAAAAGCTCAGATTTGTTGTTTTCACTGCCTATAGTAAAAACACTTACTTCTCTCTTTGGCAAGCATCTCCTAGGCAGGACACTAATCTCAGCCTTACTTTGGCTGCTTATCTACTTAGATTTGATTGCCCACTTACCATCATTAATTAAAAATGACCAAGCTGCTATTTTATTTATCTAGCCTTGAAACACTGTACAGCTAACTACTATATACCAAAGTATTTGTCTAGCTACCAAGAGAGAAATATACTTACCTGATGGCAGGGTTTAAAGGACCACAGCCGCAGGGCCAAAGAGCTCTTTTTGATGCTGGTGAAATTGGAGCTTCTAAGAGCATATTAGACCTGACTAGGTTTACCTGGTGAAATAAGTAACAGGGCTCATCTCCTTTTAATGGATGTGCAGAAGGGGGAATTTTAGGAGGCATTGAACACTTGCTGTAATTCCCTTTTTGGCATAACCATAAATGAAACAGAAGCCCTGCTCCTTATTTCACTTGGCAACCCTAGATGGGACCTACCTATTAGCAGAAAGGGAGCTACTCTTAGTAGGAGCTCATTATAAGGGCAGATTGCGTTCCTCATGAGTAGGGTTAATGTTTGACCTTCTAAAGAAAAACACTTTGGATCTACAAGGCTATATATGGGAGTACTTTGGAGAGGTTCTCCAAGGTCATTTCCATTGTGTAAAAAAATAAATGACCCAGAGAGGATGGCCAAGGTTAATGGGCTTATACTATTTGAGTGGCAGTCAAACAAATTAAAAATCTGCTTTTCTGTTTTTTCTACAGGCCCTGTCAGTTTTTCATCTTCAAAATGCAAATGATTTATGAAATTGAAATCTTGGTGAACTTCTATTTGCCTGGTTCTCTGGTTTGGATGCACACTGACAAAACCATCAAGATGTGCCACAAATATGCTAAGTTTGATAGTGAACTTGCACAGGAAGAAAAGCTCTTTGTACCTATCTTTCCTGCTTCTCCTAAATTATTCAGGAATTGGGGATTCAATTTTGTGCAGCTTGACTGACTTCAGATTCTGTAATTGCTTGAGATGGACAGTGTTTCAATCATAAGCCAAAAGGCTTTTGACTCCTGGTGAAAACTCTTGCTCCTTATGCTCTGATATGAAAGGGAGAAAAATATTAGGAACTTTTCTTTATTTTCTATGGATTGAAAGTAGTTCTTGTTGCTATTCATTATTCATACATGGCCTTTGTAATTATTTATGCAGCATATTTTTATTTTATTTTATTTTATTTTATTTTATTTTATTTTACTTTATTTCATTTTATTTTACCTTCCGTCTTTCTCCCCATATGGGAGAGGTTCAGAAGCAATGGAGATCCACAACATAAATTAAAACAAATTATGGCTAACAAGCTATCAAAATATTAAAAACAGATAGATTACCTTATTAAAATAGCACTAAGAAAAATAGTTGATGAGAGAGCTAGCATAGTGTAGGGGTTTAAGCACTGGACTATGACTCTGGAGACCAGGGTTCATTTGCCCTGCTTGGCCATGGAAACTCAACTGGGTGACTTTGGGTGCATCACACTCAGCCCCAGAAACTGCAGTGCTAGCTTCACTTTAGGAGTTTGCTATAAGTTGGAAACAACTCGACAAATTGCATTCAAAACATAAGAGCAAGAATGAAAGCACAGTACTCTGTATTAAAACACCTGTCTGCAGTAACCAGTTCTGTCTAAATCTGTCTAAATGAAAAACTCATTGCTGGCTGGCAGACGGAGAATGGTGGGTTGGGTTGGTATGGGTGTTGATATGGGCAGGCAACCTGGTTTATGGAAAAGAGTTCACAGTCTGGAAATAGTCACCAAGAAAGTTCTCTCATATGGTTTTGATGATGATGAGACCAAGAAAATGCCTCCCAAGGCCAGATTTTGGCCAGATTTTCAGACAGTTTGGTTCCAAGCCAAACAGGGCTTTGTAGGTCATCACATGTCCCATAGGTTTTCATAATTCAAAAATTATAGATCTATACCTCATGACTCATGATCTAAATTTTGACAGTTGAGGAGAGACAAGGACAGTTGGGAAGAGACATAGAAACTGTCTTGTAATAAGGACAACAGTTACCAACCTTTTTTAAAAACTGGCTCCTAGATCTATGTATTTAGCAGAACATTCAACATTCAGGAGATATTATCTTTCCTTGAGAAATTTAGCCTGTTAACCTAGTGACTGCTAAAACAGATCTCTTGTTTTCCAATTTGTTGGAAAATGTGCTAACAGAGAACAGAGATTCAGAAAGAGTATGAGAATCAAGGATGACAAGGAGATGAATATAATCTGTAGTATTTATGCTTTCTTTACTTGGGATTAAAGATGAAGTGTTAAACCAAATTGAAGAAAAGCTCTACATTATCTATTATTACACTGCATACTTCCTGTAAAGAAAAAAAAATGCCTCAAACATTTATGTTAAAGATTAACTGTAATGAACCGACATGGCTCCCGAACACCTATGAAAAATAACTGAAAGATATTGTCATTTTTCCCACCTCACTAGCATTGTACAATATCAGAAACCTGTAGAGAATGATGTTATCTGGTAGCAAGCATTTATCAACTGAAATCTCCTTCTTCCTGCACAGTGGCAGTATAAATTAAACTCACTTGATTTTTATACATATCAGTATGCTGTTGGTAAATTTTTAAAACTAGGTGCACACAACTATACCCATTGCCATATATTTATTTTAACAAAATGCAATGCATGCAGCATTTTTAAAAGGCATGCCCCTGCTACCCTCTACAACTTGGTACACATAGATTCTTTTTGTTGTGTTGTTATTATAAAGTTGAGTTGCATTAGAAATATTTTATATTTAGTACTTTATTTTATTTTATTTTATTATTCTGGTCGTTGAATGAAATAAAGATTCACTCACGCATTCATTCAATCAATCAGTCAATCATTCCATTCATTATACTGAGGTCATTTCTTCATTTAAATGTATTTATGTTTCATTGCAGTGGATGGAACCTCACAGAATATTCAATGGAATAAACATTAAATTAGCTTTCTTTCCATTCTTGTCTCTTCCACTGCACACACATGTATAATGAAATTCTGACTTAAAAAAACCAATAGAAATAATTGTTCCACTATCTCTTCATATTCTGTTTTTATGGAGGCATTGCCTTCTGAATTCTTACATTTTACTCACTTCCCCAATACAAAGACATAGGCCATTTCCGCACTAGAGTGTTATAGCGCTATGATTCCACTTTCAACATCCTATGGAATCCTGGGGTTTGCAGTTTCAGGAGGGGCCAGCCGGCCCCTCCTGAAACTGCAAACCCCAGGATTCCATAGGATGTTGAAAGTGGAATCATAGCGCTATAACTGTCTAGTGCCGAAATGGCCATAGAGATGCCAGTTCATTTTGGCCAGGATCCAGAATGCCCAAAAGGCTTGTATTTAGCCAGTCAAACAGAAAACCAATTAGGCAGGCATATTTTATTACCAAGGGGCTATTGCTTAGTGGTAAGGCATGTGCTATATGTGCAGTAGGTCCCACGTCATTAGATCTACTGCTGATAAATCAAGATAGGACAGGAAAATTTCACGCCAGAAACCTGGAGAACTGCTGCTGGTCACTGCTGACAGGATTTGACTCAAATGAACTTGTGGCCAGACTCTACACAAGGCAGCCTCCTATCTTCCAAACCCTCCATGGCAATTGACAAAATGTTTTGGAAATTTCCCTGAAGACTAAGGCCTTTTCTGCATGGGGGAATTAAAATGGCGCAGTGCGTCCTCTACGGAGGTCGTCTGCACCTTGGAGCAGACTAGGTTCAGACTACTTACTGGAGATCCGCACCTCAGTCCACTCTGAAACGCCCCCAACTGGTCCTCCAGCATGCTTTTTAAAGACCGGAAAAAAGAGGTTTCTCATTTTTCTGGAGCGCACCATTGTGTACCTGCTCCCTTGTGCAGATTCGCAGGCTCACACCAATGCGAGCCTGCAATCTGCGGAGGGCGGGCTTTAGATGTGGTGAGCTGCGCGGTTGGTCGGGACCCATAACCAACCAGAAGCCGCCATTTTGGAAGCCGGAGCAGTGCGGATCTAAGACCTTGCACTGTTCCGATTCACCCTGGACCAAACGGAGGAGCCAGAAGATCCGGTGAGTAACGGCACAGAGCGATTCCCTCGCCTCGTGTGGAAATGGCCTAAATTAGGCCTTTAAAGAGTTTATTTTAAGCTTGGGTCTATTCCATTCATGTATGAAATAGGGAGCAGAGCTCATATATTTTTTAAAGAGAGGGGAAAAAAGACTGGTGGCGTTTGCATGTTTGCATCTTAAACACTTCCCCCACCCTTGGCTTTTCTCTCCTTATTCTGTTCCCCAGCAGTGGAGCTTGGAGTATGTGGAGGAGGGGGCAGGAAGGGAGTGGAGCTATAATGTGGGGGCATGGCCACAGCGCGTGGGGACATGGCCATGGTGCGTGGCGGTATGGCTGTGGGGCATGATCACAGTGTATGGGGGCAGCCACGGTGCGTGGGGGTGTGGCTAAGAGCCAGGACACTCCAAAAACGTAGCCACTGGGGCAAATCACCCCCATTGCCCCCCCAGCCCTATGCAGTTGCTGTTCCTTCAGGACCTTTTCTTTGCCAAATTCTGGCACCTGAAGTGAGCTTCATTGGAAGGTAAATCTGTCTCGGAAGAGCTGCTGTGAGCTAAGATGTGTACACATGGAAGATTATGGGGCTTCTGAGGTTGAAGCATCATAGATAGATAGATAGATAGATAGATAGATAGATAGATTAAAATCAAAAACAAATTGAACTGAATCCAGACAAGACAGAGCTGCTTACTATTAAGGGTCCTACTTTGGGGTTGGAGGTGTGCCAACCAGTCCTGGAGGGGGTCACACACTCTCTGAAAGACTGTGTTTGCAGCTTAGGGGTGCTACTGGATCCATCCCTCCAAATGTCAACTCAGATAGATGCAACAGTCAGGAGTGCTTATTTGGTTCTTTGGTTGATATGCCAACTGTGCCCCTTCCTAGAATTGGACGACCTAAAGATGATATTGCACGTGCTGGTAACCTCAAGGTTGGACTTCTGCAATGTGCTGTATATTGGGGTACCTTTGTACCCAGTTCAGAAACTCCATCTGGTCCAAAATTTGAGAGCCAGGTTGATTACAGGCACAACGAGGAGTGAACATATCAAACTTATTGTAAAATCACTCCACTGGCTACCAATTATTTTCTGAACAAAATACAAAGTGCTGGTTATTAGCTTTAAAGCCCTACACGGTTTGGGTCTGAGTTACCTGCAGGATCATCTCCTCCCATACAATCTGCCCCACACATTCAGGTCCTCTGGGGGCTGTTTACTTAAACAGGCCAGGACTAGATTTGGCAACAGTCACCCAGAGGACCTTCTTGTCAGCTGCCCCTATACTGTAGAATGACCTGCTGGAAGAGATTCGACAGCAGAGTATACTGTCTGAATTTATTGTACTTTTAACTGTGCTTGTACTATTAATTATGATATATTTTAATTATGGTATATTTGCATTTTAAATGGTTTGCTTTTTAGTGTATTTTAATCATGATTTGTTTTTAGTTGTACCTATGCTGTACCCTGCCTTGAGGAGAGGCAGGTAACAATTAAATTTATTGTTGTTGTTGTTATATACTTCTCATATAATGAGCTTTGGCATAATGGCCTGAAAAGCTGCATTCAGCTTTTTGCTTTTCTTATTATACCACCACCTCCTCTTCCTCCTCCTCCTCCTCCTCCTTCCTCCAATAACAGTTGTCACTAGGCAGAATAATGCATATTATCCAGAGGAATAATAATATGTATCATCTGGGAATGAAAAATCTAGTGTGTGTGTGTGTGTGTGTGTGTGTGTGAGAGAGAGAATCAGAATCAATAAAGCATATCAGCATATTTTGTAAACCTTTCTAAAGTACCTTGATCCATGCAATTAATGCTATTAGGCTGGAGTAAATATTCCAGACATTAGTAGTCATATTTTAATGTAAAATAGCTACCTGTTACACTTTTTTGGTTATGAAAGCACAAAGTAGTTGCATCTCAAAAGCAATGCAATGAGATGGAACAATGTTATTGGGTTTGGTGCAATGAGTAATTTATTCTGGTTACTTAAAATACTACTTTAAATGTAGTTTTAGACATTTGTGGAGGCAATTTGTATTTTTTCAAGTTTTATGCCATTCTCAATACAAAATGTTAGATGAGTGAATGAACAGCATGCACCTTTCTGGGGTGCATGGGTGGTGATAGAAAAAAAAGGAATGAAGCAGCAGATTAGTGGCAAAATTTAATTGCACAAGTTGTTACATATCACGCTTTAGGGCAGCCTTCCTTATCCTGGCACTTTCTGTATGTGTTAGACTACAAACTTCACCTTCCCCAACCAGCAATCAGATTTGTGGCATTTTTATGCATCTGGAGGAGTGTAAATCAAACTTTTCAAAGAGCACTTCTGAAAGAACCAACTACAAAATGTGGCATTTGCAGGCAACAGAGGGCAAAACCACAGACAGATATATACTTCCCATAGTAACAAATGTGTCAGCAATTTTTGCATTCTGTTTTGTGTTAAAATCAATGACGCTACTCACATTAATTCTGAGAAAAGTTCCCTTTGTTCCTGTGACAAATGGCTTCTAATTTTTCACAAGCTCTTACAATTGTTTTGGCTCTCAACACGGAGATGTTAGGGGTATGAATAACCCTCTGTGAGTTCCTTGTGGGTGTGCCACTACTGAGGTTGCCTACCTTTCCTCTCAAATTGTCATTATGTCCAAGATTTCTTACTAGCCTGGTTTAATCCTTTGTGTATTTCTCCATTAAGGTTCATTGGTACTTTGACATCTCAGGCACACAGGGTGCATGTGGGAGTGGATGGAAAAACTGGGCTACATCTATTTATTCATCACTCTATCATAAACAGGGAAAAAGAAAGAAATGTGTAGATGTGGCTCTCACCTCACTCCTGCTGGCAGTTCATGAAACCTTTGCTATCCTTGGTGGAGAGCTTTGGGGAAATAGTCCTGCCCAGTGGTAAAAATCACATGCACAGTTGGGAGAAACTGCAGGCAACACATCAATGTCAAGATGGTTGGACATCTTCAGTTTCCTCCACTGTGGGTCTAGCTGAAGCAATCACTTCTTAAAAGCACTCACTACTGCTCTGTCTAAGGGTTAAACATGTCAGCTAGAAAAGAAATATAAAATAAAGCCTGGCTGGTGGTGGCTTTTAGGTGTATCACTGCACAGCAAAACTGAAAGGAGCTCAATCCTAAGAAATCAAAGTCTCTAAAACGCTTTCTCTGCAGTTCCCTTAACCTTGCAAACAACAGAGGAAGAGAAAAGACAAAAGTACAAGAGAAAGGAGCTATATGCCAACATATGCAAACATACACCCTCTCAGCATGCATGCACTTTGGGGAAATAGCTTTCCTCCCTGCTGCACTCAGAAGACATTCCTTCTGCCCCATCACCTCACTGGAAAGAAAGGCAGAAAGGAGAAAAAAAAAAACTTGAGAAGGCTCTTGTATATCCACACAGTAATTTCAGCACCAAACAGAGCCTAATCACAACTGATTTCAGCACCAAACAGAGCCTAATCACAACTGTGGATCATCTTGCTAAGGCAATATTTGCCTGCAGTCCACGATTACACACTTGCTCACAGTTCAGACATCCTCCGCTGTCCTCCCTGGAAGAAAGTGGCCCCAACTGGCCAAACAGGTACATGCACAGTCGCTCAGCTTTTCTATTAAAAAAGGCAAAATTTGATTTTGCCAGATTCAGAAATATCCATGAGGGAACGGGGGAAAATGTGGTGGGGAGGGGGGAGGAAAAGGTTCAGGTGCTTGTATGAGACTATGGAAATGTTTACCTTTGATTGCTTGTGTGTGTGTGTGTGTGTGTGTGTGTGTGTGTGTGTTTTTGCATCATGTGAATAGAGCATTTAAATGTGGGAACACCAGTATATTATCAGACATAGTTAACCTAATTTTTACTCCATTTGGATTTGCTCAGTGTCAACCAAAATCCTATATGCAATGTCCTCTGTCAGTCCCATGGGTTTGAATATTAATTTTAATGATCAGCAGAATGACAAGACATCCTGCTAAACATTTTCCCACTCACTGTTAAGGTATGTGGATTAGATTAGATTTTTGAGTGTTTTATCAGTTAAGAAATATATCTAGCCTTTTCTGTTCCAATCTCTGCATTTTCCATGTGCTTAATGATGTCTCTCCCCCCCCCCTTGCTTTGTCTTTGTGAGACTGGAAATATTGGCACCCCGCTTTTGCTTGTGGCAATTGAAGCCAAGAGTGAATCATTTACCTGACAGTATCTGTGGTTCGGCTGAGAACAGACAAACGTCCTGCTTGCTAGATCCATCTTGCACTTAATTCTCTTGCTGTCTTCCTTCTGACCTTTGATCTCCCTGTTGTAACCAGGGAAGTCTGTTGTTTAACACTTGATCTCTTTAGAAGGTCGGATTTGTCTGAGCAACGAATGGGGTTTTAGAAAAAAATAAGTTATAAAGGGGAAAAAAAAACAAAGAAGGAAAGACTGTCAACATCACTTCTTAGTTTTTTGTTAAATCTGACTTCTTTTTCCTTTTCTAGTTTGTGTGATGCATGCAAACATGAGTAATGGGAGAATAAAAGTTTACTTTCTCTATGCCCTCCAGATTTCTGCTCTAGGTTAAATCACTGTGGCAATGGGTGGCGTCCATGTTACTATGAATGGCAGATGATATGATTTAGAATAATACAGTAATAAAATCATATAATCTAGAGTTGGAAGGGGCCACAAGGGCCATCTAGTCCAACCACCAGCCATGCATGAATAAATAAATGAAGCACTCCTAAGATGCCTATCCAAGTCTCCACCTTTGATAGATTGAGGCAATCTATTCCACAGTTGAACAGCACTTACAATAAAAAAGTTCTTAATGTTCAGATGGATTCTTTTTTTTTTGTAATTTGAATTAATTGGGTTATATTTTAGTCTCTGAAGCAGCAGAAAACAAGCTGGCTCCATCTTCTCCATGTCATCCCCTCAGATATTTAAAGATAATTATCACGTTACCTCTCAGTCTTCTCTTCTCCAAGCTAAACATACACAGTTCCTTTAGTTGTTCCTCATCTGGCTTGGTTTCCAGACCTTTGATCATCTTGGTCAGATATTTCCTGATCAGATGCATCTTAGACACAAGCTGGAATGTGTCCTTCTCTGGATGCATTCCAGTTTCTCAACATCCTTCTTGAATAGCCTTCATTTCAATAGTGAACCCTTCCAATGGTTAGTTTCAATGCTCAAAAATTCCTTGAGTACTCCCCTTTTCTTCTTTTCATTTGCCCCTGTTCTTTCCACTGCATTGTTCCTATTGCTAAAGGGAAGACTCACCTAGAGATGGGCATCTTCTGGTCTCTGGAAGGTTGTACCAGCTGATTTTGGACTTTTCCAGAGCTCCAAAGAGCCATGCTGCACCATCAGAGCCACCATTCTGGGCAACCAGAAGTGATGTCATGCCATCCCAATAATCTTTTGGTCATTTTGGGGGAGGCATTGTGCATACTATATGAAGAGATGGCAGATTTCCTCATAACCACCCTTTAACCCATTTTCTGTGATTTTTCCACTGAAAGATTGGGGTTTCTTGATGATTTTTTGAGGGGTGCTGGGGGTTGGTAGGATCATTGGGAATTTCAGGGGCCACATCTGTACCCCTCAAAGACCTTGTGTATGATTTCCATCCCTCACTGATCAGGTCAAGGTAGCAAATGATGGAAGCAGCTCCCCCTGCAGATGGAAGAGTCCCACTGGGCATCTCCTCCCTGTGACTTTTCTTTGTTAGGGAAAACCACTGCCCGCATAGTAACACTCAGGGCAGGATGAGGCTGGAGTGCTACTCTTGGTCTCCAAGCAACCCAGAGCTTAGGAAAGTTACTTTTAAAACTATAATTAGCCATGAAGGCTTGGGGATTCTGTGAGAGTTAGTGCAAACAGACAATGTTTATGCAGCTATGTATGTATGTAGCATTGTATTCCAGGAGTTTCTGAGAAATTGCAAAGGATGCTTGGATGTAGATGAAAACCAACTGTCCCTTAAGACATAGCTCTGACATGAATGACTGGTGGAGGTAATTGGACTGGATGTGGAAAAACAAACTGAAGCTGAATCCAGACAAGATGGAGGTGCCTATGGTCAAGGGTCCTAACCTAAGTCTGGAGGTGTGTCAACCAGTTCTGGACAGAATTACACTCCCCCTGAAAGACTGTGTTCACAGCCTGGGAGTGCTTTTGGATCCAGTGCTCCAAATGACAGCTCAGATAGATAAGATGACCAGGAGTGTTTACTATCAGCTTCAGCTGATAGTGTTAGCTGCACCCCTTCCTGTTGCTGGAGGACCTAGAGATGGTAGTACACATGCTGGTAACCTCAAGACTGGACTTTTACAATGTGCTGTACATTGGGCTACCTCTGTACCAGATTCAGAAACTTCAGTTGGTTCAAAACATGGCAGATTGGTTACTGCAATATCTAGGCGTGAGTATATTACATCCATATTACAGTCATTCCACCATCTGCCAATTTGTTTCTGGGCAAAGTACAAAGTGTTGGTTATTACCTTTAAAGCCTGCATGGTTTGGGTCCAGGTTACCTATAGAATTGCCTCCTTCTGTATAAACTGCCCTGTACACTCAGGTCCTCTGGGGAACATTTGTTTCAACTGTCCAAGACTAGACTGGCAACAATCACGCAGAGGACTTTTTCTTCAGCTGCCCCTAGACTGTGGAATGACTTGCCAGGAGAGATTTGAATACAGTGTCTGAATTTAAAACAGTATTCCTGTTCAAATCTTTTTTATTCAATCAATGCAATAACAACACAAATTATCTATATAAAGCCACAAATAACAAACCTTTCAAAAAAAAAAGAAGAAGAAGAAGAAGCTTAACGTAGAAATTCCATGAAAGAAGCATATAGGTCTGTATAGTCTTAGAAAATAATTATTTCTAAGACCTTCTAATGTAATTTCTCATTTCCTCCTATTATCACTTAGCTCCACATGTCCTATCTTAAATAATTCCAGGGTATTCAATTACATAATTATTTCCTCCTAAAATTCCTTCCCTTATTCTCTTTTCCTGTACGCATTGGTTATTCCATAGTTAATATTTACCAATGATATATTATCATATACAATTCTTTCCATAGAACTCTACCTACTTATGGTTTTCTTAATTCTATTTTATTATGGTCTGCTTTCCAACTCAAGGTCGTCTACCTTCTCCCAGTATTTTCACTTTCATTGAGTGGTCTCTCTCCTTAAATTATATTTCTTTTGTTATTTTCCTTTTCTCAACTATTTTAATTGTAGTACGGCACCTATCTTGTTTTCACTGCATTTTCCCACCAGTATATGTAATTTAATCTTTCTATTCATCCAGATCTTTTGTCTCAATATTCTATTACCCAATCTCCTTAGAAATTTCTACTGATAGCACCACTTATTCTTTTATCCTCCTTGTGGCTAAGTTCTCCCATTTAGCTTCAAATGTTGGTAAAATTTGTTCCCAATCTTCTTTAAATTGTTCTGTTGAATTTTCTGTTAATATAGTTGTTAATTTGTCCATTTCTATTAAGTCATACAGTTTAATTAGTCACTTATCCGCTTCAGGTATTTCTTCTAGTTTCCATCTTTTTGCGTAAACCATTCTGGCTGCTATAACCATGTGGATTAGCAACTTCTGTTTTTAATTGTTGTATTCCCTCAAATATATTTAACAGATATATTTCTGGATACATCGGGAACTCTATTTGTAGGATTCTTAGTATATTGCTATGGATTTGCTATGGATTTGCTTCCAAAACTTTTTTGCGTTTTTACAAGTCTACCATAAATAATAGAGAGTTTCTCTTTGATTACATTTCCAAAGTTTACTTTTATTAGTTTTTGTTATTCTTACTATCTGGGCTGGGGTATGATACCACCTGAAAAAGATTTTGTAATCATTCTTCCTTAAAGATACACTTTTAAGTAGTTTAGATGTTTCTTTCCAGGAATTTTCCCAGCTTTCTAGTTGAATTCGGCGCCCAATATTCTGCGCCCATTTTACCATGTTCTCCTTTATAATTTCTTGTTCTAATTCTAAGCTCAGTAAGAATCAAGTAAAGTATCAAAAAAGCAAAATATTTGGGGATTTACTTAACTAAAAATAATACAGACCTATATGATAATAATTATAAAAGAGTTTGGTATACTGTTAAGGAGGAATTGAAGAGATGGACTAGGCTAGATATATCACTGATGGGAAGGATTGCGGTAATAAAAATGAATATTCTTCCTAGAACGATCTTTTTATTCCAAAACCTTCCCATAATAGTTAATGATGTGCCCCTCAGTCAATGGAGGAAGGATCTCTCTAAATTCATATGGAATGCCAAAAAGCTCGAATAAAATGGAAAAATCTGAAGGATGTTAAAGAAAGAGGAGGACTGGGATTACCTGACTTAAAACTGTACTACCACGCTAGTTGTATTGAATGGTTGACCACCTGGATTAAATTGGATAACAAAAGGTTATTAAGTCTGGAAGGGGCAGATCTACTCTTTGGGTGGCACTCATACCTATGGTATGAGAAAGTAAAAATAAACAGAGAGTTCAATAACCACTTCATTAGGAAGTCCCTACTGAGAATTTGGATACGTATTTTATACGTATACTGTATATATATAAAAAAAACTTTATACAAATTACCGTTATGGGTATCAGCTCACAAAGCTTTCTATAGGAGAGAAAAGCCTAAATTGAATAAGTGGATTGTATATAGAGATTTAGTGAAAATCCAAGGAGATAGGATCCTATTAAAAAGTAAAGAAGAACTGATAAAATGTGGACTTTCTACGCACTGGCTGCTACAGAGAAAACTTGCAGAGAAGTTTAAGATGGACCAAAGAATAACAGGAATAGAAATTAAGGAAAAGGACTTTGATAAATTGCTAAAATCGGGAATAGAACATCTGATTGCAAAGATATATAAATTCTTACTGAATTTAAAACAGTATTAAAGATCAGTCTCTTCCAGCAGGCCTATCCTGATTATTTTAAATTGTGAATTTTAACAAAGAATTTTAAATAGGTGTTGTCTGTTTTTTAGGTATTTGTATTACTTTTTAAAGATGATATGAATTTTAACTATTGTTTTAACTGATGTTCAGTTTTTAACTTATATATATGTTAATCTATTGTTGTCCCCCAGCTCGATCCATGGGGAGAGGCAGGTAAGAAATGACGACGATGATGATGATCTGGGCATGCTCTTAATTAGATGGTCAATTCTAATACAAGATGCTACTACCTTTCAATGCCCCATTACTTGCTCTTTTGATGCTTCCAAATTAATGATAAGTTCCATTAATTTGGTTTGCAGCCTGCTCTTTCATCAGTTCTTCTTTCCTAAGGTGGTTGCTTGGGACCACTCACTGGTGCACATGGTCCCAGGTCTTCCCTATGGAAAGAGTGGATCCCCTGGTTGAAGTAATGGAACTTGGCTGTATGACAAGCATCAGAATAGCAGTCTTCCATTGGGTTCTTGTCTAGGGGGCTCATTTGGGACTATGCATGTGCTGTTTGCAAAGCAAGTTTGAAGGGGGGAAAAGGCACCAAGCCAACTGAGAGACTTTACAAGCAGTGCACACACGCGATCAGTTCCAAGCAAGCCTCCATACATCCTTCATGTTCCCTACAGTAGATGGTTTCCACTTTTTGAGCATTTCTACTTTCTGACAGCATTCTTGTCCCTAACCTGTCAGATAAGGGGGTCAAGCCTGTAGGTGAGTTTTCATTAGGTAATATGGCTAACTTTGAAAACAGAAAAGCTGGGAAAAGTTACTTTTTCAGGCTACAGCGTCTAGAATCTCCCAGCAGCATGGCCAGCAGGGTTGCAGTTTTCCCCCAAAACAACCTTCTCAAGCTCTGAAAAATCACAAACCTCATGGGGGCTCATATAGTCAGCTCTCTCTTTTGTTTTTCATCATGCAGCAAACCAACCAAGAGGTCAATAAAACTTTCCTGGATAAATTTGAAAGGTATTCCCTTGGTAGAGTTCTTTTAATCATCTAAAGTAGTTGTTCTGCCAGAGATTTGACAGTAAATCTTGGTGCTGCCTTAGAGGCTGTAAGGCTTTGCCTGCTTCAGAACTATATAATTATAATGTTCTACGGATGGAGGTATAAGTGACAGATGTACAAGAGGCTGGTACAAATGTTGCCAGCCTCAGCATTTACCTAGCAGCATAATTTATTGCCCTGTGTTCATGTGAAATGGAAAACTCAGTCTTCATTGAAGTATATGAAATCACATGTATCTTGATCTCTGCAATGCTTGAGCATAGATATTGTGGTTTGTTTTTTTTAATAAAGGAAAGGATGATATAATTACATGTTTGCACCCCACTTTTGTGTACTGAGAAATTTCAGGGCCCTAGCATTTAAGAAGCATTCAATTTCCTTGGAAAGAGGTAACTGGAAACTGTGAAGCATCACATCATTAATACAACAACAGTATCCAGGGCATGGCACTATGTGTTAGTTGAAGCTTCTGAACCGATTTCAAAGGCAGCTGTGCTTCAACTATCATACGCTATCTACTGCAGACTGCTACTGAAGATAATTTTGAGGCATCTGCTTATACAGTATTATACAGTATGCTGTTTACTTATTTAGAGCATACTTTCCAACATTTCACAGATGAAAATATGGGCACATGTGGCCAAGCAACATCAGAGTTTGGTCAAAATGGCAAAAGTTATTAATGAGGAAGAACAGACAAGCTAGAGAGGCTGCAACAGTTTGTTTTTGCCTGAGTCTCCTGGAAAGGATAAGATTCTCTCCTCTCTCTCCTGCTGAGTTGAGTACCTAAAAAACTAAAAACAGGGCAAAAATCTTACAGCCTCTAGAGGGCACTGAGGCATTTGGAGACTAATGTGGGCCCCTAGCGTCCCACATTTGCCTAACCCTGCTTTAAGGAAATTTCAAATAATGGCAGCTTGTCTGGAGTCCTAGTTAACATTCATGGAAGTTTTTCTGTTTCACTAAAGCTGGGCCTTCCAGCTGCTTTCCAATAGAACTATAGCACTGTTGTGTCCAGATGCCCTTGGCCCTCACTTTCAGAATCCACTAGAATATTGGAACCCTGTCTAAAACAGCAAGCAAACTTCTGTCCCCTTTCTTTCCAGATAAATATTATCACATTTGTACTGAATGCCTAGGAACTCAAGGGGTGTGTGTGTGTGTGTGTGTATATCTGTGTGTGTGTGTGTGTGAGAGAGAGAGAGAGAGAGAGAATTTCCAGTGCTATGTTTATGAGGATAGCACTTCTCCCACACACCTTTTCATCCCTTCTATCTTTAAGTGCCTGCTTTCCCAAAATATCTTGTGAGTGCCAGTGCTTTTGCAAATGAAATAACTAGATGCAAAACTTTGCTTGAGATGCATCACTTCTCTAACAACAATACTAAACTTCCTGCCTGTAGATTTGGTGGAGCAGAAATCCAAACATCCTCCCACCACTTGGCTGTTAAAAGTGTTTTCAAATTATGGTGGATAAATATAGCAGATAAATATAGAAATCGCTTTCTCTACTCTGCCATATACCCATCTGAGCTGCTACTTCCAGATGCCCATAGAATTGTTTGTACATCACTCTGTAAGGACTGAAATGCTTCCTAAAGAGTTTCAGCCTTCACTTGTCTTTTAGAATTTGAGCTCACAGTTTGGTGTGACACATACATCTCCAGCTAAAAATTTCTTTGTCTTCCCATGCATTTTCTGGCCAAGTATCTTTGCATACTTGAAGCAGTTTAATACCATGATGTCTTATATCTAATATATATGGATAATGGATTATGAGGAAGACAAAGTTAAAACAGTGTTAATTGATGCTCTGCTTTCTACTTGGTAATTAGCTGTGCTAGCTGTCAATTATCTGTGATGGACCTTTCCTCCTCAGCAATGATGAGAATGTTTATTATTCCCTCACAACATTGCACCAGCTAGAATAAGGATGGGCAAAGTGGAACCCTCTAAGTGTTGGACTGTATTTCCTATTAGCCCTAGTGATCATAGCCAGTGGTGAGGAATGCTGGGAACTGCAATCCAACAACATCAGGGGTACCCCTGAGTAAGAATGCAGTGATTAAAAACAAAACAAAACAAAAACAAAATGGAGCAGTGAGGCTAATTAATTTTGAAAAAGCTATTTAGGATTCCTTCAATCATTATTTTTCTTCAGTTTTCTGATCCCCCACCCCAGAAATCAAAGAGCTTCATGAATGTTTTGATGTAGGTGTATTGCCTGGATACACGTCATTGTCTCCTTTTTAACGGAAGAATAAGTCAAACAAAGTCACTTTGAGTGAGATGATACAGTCACTCTGTGACAAAGCAAAAAAGTCAGATGCTTAGTCTTCTGATTCAAAATCCTGAAATTCTGCAGATCTAGAAGAGTCCTTGTAAAACAGCTGACTGATTTATGTGAAAAGTTCTTTCTTTTGCATTCCACTTAACCATTATCTGCTCTGCTGCCTTGTAGATGGTCCCTGGACTTTGCACTTTTCTTTCTTTTAAAAGCAGAAATACATTGTTTTTAAAATACAGATTACTTTCTGCAGTCTGTATTCCATATAGGATCTTTTCAATGTCGTTCCTGAGTACACATCATTTTTTAAAATCCAGAATGAGGGACAGTAATAAGGATCACAGAAAACATGTCCTTGTTTGTCAGGGAAAGTATTTGTGTTAAAAATGGACTTTATCCATCTCTGCTTTAAACAAAGATTTTTAAAAATAAATAAATAAATAAGAAAACTTGAGTGTAAGTGCTACGGACCTTTTCCCTGACTTTGAAGCCAAGGATTTATGCTTCCATAAAACATAAAACAATGAGAAGAGGGAAGGCTGATGTTTGGCAGGAAACTCTGTCAGCAGTAAAGAACTGCAGAGCTGTCAAACTTGTTCACTCACTGGCTTTGTATCCTGTAGGAATGTTCTTTAACAGATGGCACCTACACCAGCCTGTTTATTGCAGTGCACTGCAGCACTGTCTCTGCTA
This sequence comes from Iguana delicatissima, assembly GCA_948472985.1. Classification (NCBI taxonomy): domain Eukaryota; kingdom Metazoa; phylum Chordata; class Lepidosauria; order Squamata; family Iguanidae; genus Iguana; species Iguana delicatissima. The sequence goes on along the minus strand of CAOKZL010002222.1, from coordinate 19,003 downwards.
TGCGTGCAGACTCAAAAAAGTTATCCCAATGACCTTCAGGATGCGAGGGAGTGAAATGGCTTACATCCCTAAGTGAAGAAGAAGATCTTTCTGCTGCAGCAGGGTTCACAATTGCTAACAAGAATGAGGATGATTATCATTAAAAGATAAAATGAAAATGTAAATAAATGCCTTATATGGACTCAGGTCATTGGTCTGCTTAGTCCAGCATTGGCTTCTCTAGCATTGGTTCTCCAGGTCACAGATAACATTCTTTTCCAGCTAGCTTACTAAAGATCATTCTCAGAAAAGTGTGGGGGTGCTATGGATGGCACTATGGTTCCTTTTAGTTACCTAGAGTTCCTAACCTGTGGTTTCTAAACATGGTTGAGATACAGCTCCCAGGATCTCTCACCACTGGCCATCCTATGTAATGCTTCTCAGAGATGAAACTCAGTGATATTTAGGGTAATGTGACAGAGACTGTAGTGGATCTTTCAAGCAGATTAAGTAATGCACTAAGCATAAGTTGAATAGTTCACCACTCCACACATAAAAATTTGCAGAGAAAGAAATCAGACTTAGGTCATTTCTGCACCTGACCAGGTCTTGCTGATGTCCTGTCACGATTCTGGCAGCACCTTTGTTGGGAAGGGAGTGTGACGGGAACGCCTCTGCACCCAGCCAGATCCCTGAAGAAGGGAGCACAAGTGACATGCGCCAGCTTTCCACAGCACAGCAGGCTTCTTTCCCATGCTGCACTGGAGAAGGAAGTGTGTGATTGTGCTTCTGCCCCTTCTGCATGGTTGAGGGTGATGGGAGCATCGCACAATTCTGGGAGCTTAATGGATTTTTTCTGTTAAGCAAATATCCTGCAATCATGACATGTGGGGATATGCTGGCTGTGGGACCATGATGATGTCATGCAAAAGCATGACCCGTGGACTGCTGTCATCATGTCCCCATTGCGGGACTGTGATGCAATGTAGAAATGGTCTTAGTCTACTCTGTAAGGCGTATAAAATTAGTTTTACTTATGAATACTTGTGTATAAAAAACACAGGTTCTTCTTCTTGAAGAAAGGTTTTAAAAAAAGAAAAAGTACTACTTGATACCAGGAGTTGGAGCATCTCACTTAAACAGCTCTTATCACATGTACTTCATGAAGGGTCAGAAAAGAGGGAGAAAAAGGTGAGGGCAGATGAGATCCCAGAGAAGAAAGGAAAGGTTAAGTGATGAAGGAAGAGAATGGGTGGAGATATTTATTGATTTATTATATTTGTATGCCCCCTTTTCTCCCAGAATGGCATCCAAGACGGCTTCCCAAAATAGACAAACAAGAACTTACCATATGTGCTGTGCTTAAATTGCTACAAAGTGGCATGCAGTCTAGCTATCAGTGAGCACAGGCATACAAAGGCTGATAAATCCAGTATATCTGAAGACCACAGCTTGTAAAGCACTGTCCTGGAGTAATGCAGATCACCCAGGTACAATCCTATGTCTTGAATGGCCTTAGTGCAAAAGAAGTTGCTATCATGACATGCCCCACCTGGTCCTCTTCCCTTGCTTTGCCTCTACAGAGAACACTGGTGTCTTGGGCTCTGTAAAACAACGGCCTCTTCTCCACATCACAGAGTGACTGTCTTGGATGTATAAGGAAAAAAGGTCATGTTAGGTATCTGCAGATTCTGCAATCACTGCCAATGAAATTGTGGTCTGTTAATTTATACAATACTTTATATTTGCAAAGTATGGTCTTTCTTTGCCCACATAGCAGTCCTAGAATCACTGCTGTTCACATTTTTAAGACATGAAACACTATGGGCCTTTCCACACTATTACAGTGCTATTATTCCACTTTCAACATCCTGTGGAATTCTGGGGTTTGTAGTTTACTGAGGTGAAAGAGCTCTCTGGCTGAGAATCCTAAACGCTCCTCCCTAAACTGGAAACCCCAGGATTCCACCCGATGTTGAAAATGGAATAATAGCACTGTAACAGTGTAGTGCAGAAAGGCCCTAAGACTAAAAAAGCAGTTTGAGTGATGAGCAGGGATTTGAACTTGGATCAACATAAAACAATACTCCGCCATGAGACACTTTTAAAAGGAGACAGAAAAAACCATGAAGGATATGGCTGTCAGAAGCTGTTAGTCATTATGGCTGTTGACCATCTCCCACAGCAAACTCAGCATTTCTTTCATTATCAGTAGAGAACAATAGCAGCAGCAGCAGCAGCAGCAGCAACAACAGAAGTGAGGTATTACCTCTGTGACCAGCTTGACGGATCCCCAGACAAATCTCACTGGCCTCTGGGGAAAGAGGTTGCTGGACTACCTTTGGCAGGCTCTTGATATGCTCCAGTCAGAGTTTTCTTATGTCCTTACACTTCATTCTCAAAAGAATGATAGAAAATATCTTCAGGTATGGGTTGGATCCACAGCTATCCTGCTTAAATTAGACCCACTGAAATTAAGGAGACTTATCTCATTGATTTCAGTGGGCTAACTGTAAGCATCACTAGATCTAGACTGAATCAGTTTAATTTTATACACATCTATATTGTCTTATGCAGGGGGTGGGGATGTAACAGTGCACTTTACATTATATTCATTTTTATTTGGAGGAGATGGGAAAAATCATATTTTTAGCCTGGAGATGTTGATACAAGCAAGGTTTGCCTATGAAGGTGGTCAACAAGGGCCATTTCCACACTACAGCACTATTATTCCACTTTCAACATCCTATGGAATGCTGGGGTTTGCAGTTTAGGGAGGGGCCAGACGGCCCCCTCCCTAACTGCAAACCCCAGGATTCCATAGGAGGTTGAAAATGGAATAATAGTGCTATAACAGTCTATTGCGGAAATGGCCAGGAAAATTACCATTATAGTGACTGCATCTGTCAGTCAAATGACACTTCCCTTCTCACTGGCAAAACTTAGAAAAATAAATTTATTTGGGCTCCACAAATTCTCCAGTTCTTGGTTATGGTTGTTGGTTATACTGGCTGCAGAATTCTGGCAGATATTTTCCAAAAATGTAACTTTTTCAAGCTCTGATCAAGGGAAGAACAATTTCAGAAATCCACAAAAGCTACATGTACAGGCGGCCATTTTACCACTTCTCTGCTGTTTAATAAGACTCTTCTTACCATCTGGCAGAGTGATCCTATGATATCATCAACTTGGGCTTGGCCTCAAGTAACCAACTAAGAGTGCTAGATCATAGGGTGGGATCATAGGGTGGGAGGGTAGCATTAGTGTGCCTTCCACACAAATAATTCTTCCTCAGCTACATAGCCATTTTCTCCTTTAGGAAGACAGAGCTGTGTGTGCACAGTGTAGCATGTCCTCCTTCCTATAAAATAGGTTTCTAGCAGCAGGTGTGGTGGTGATACTATCCAGTTGCCTGTGTTGAAGTAAGAATTAACTGCTAGTCCCTTAGGCTTCCATATGAAATGGAGTTGAGTGCCATTTGATCTTTGCCTTAGACAAGAAAATGTCTTAGACCGGTCCCCTTACTTACTACACTAACTTAACTTGTCATCTATAGTGTTCAATCACTCAGTTTCTGCCACTTCTGACGTGAGTAGGTCCTACTGATGCCCAGCTCCCCATGTAATGTGTGCCCACCAAGGTAAATTGCCAGTTGGCATACATGTTTACTTGTATTCAGCCTACATCAAAGATAATATGAAGACTTTGGAAGAAAAAGTGTTTCCTGAAGGTTAAACACAGGTTTTGAAATGTCTCATTTATACAAAGCCCTTTCCAGACAGGGGTCAATGTTTAGTATTTTGTTCTACTGCTGTTTAAGATCAATAAGGTACAAGGACTTGCTTTTAAGGCCCCTCCTTAAACTGCAAACCCAGCTGTGTAGCTTGGAGTGTGGGAAAGGGGGGTGAGGGTGGGTGGAGGGACAGGGGCGTGGCCATATCGCACACGGGCATGACCACATTGCACGGGGGCATGGCCACGTTGTGCAGGTTGCCTCCCAAAAATTGCTGCCTGGGGCACACTACTCTCATCAACCCCTTGTCCATATGCCTTTGTGCAACCCCCAGGATTCCATAGGATGTTGAAAGTGGAATAATAGCGCTATAACAGTCTAGTGCAGAAATGGCCGAGTACCCACATGGATGAGACTTCTTTCAAACTGTCTAACTTAAGGATAAATAAACAAAGTAGAGAGCATTGGGTTTGAATATTTTAAAGGCACGAGATCCTATCTAACCTTGGAAGCTAAGCAGGGTCAGCCCTTATTAGTACTTGGATGGGAAACTGCCAAAAGATGCCAGGTGCTGTAGGCTGTATTTCAAAGGAAGGAACTGGCAGAACTACCACTGAGTATTCTTTGCCTAAGATAACCCTGTGAAAAATTCATAGGGTTGCCATAAGTCGACAGGCGACTTGCAGACACATACACAGAGAGAGAGAGCATGGGGAATAAAGAGGAAGTAACATTGATTTTATATTTAGCCTCTCCCCAGGCCTCTGCACTTTTGATGATAACTGACAAATATAACACAAAAAGAAGCAAAATTAAATGGACCAAGCATGAAGAGTAGATTGTACAAGCCTGAGAGATCAATTGTAATTTAGCACAGAATGACTTATGCCAAGCTGCAGATCTGGCATATGTAGAGAGAGAAAGAGAGAGTGAAAGCTGCTGTTTTTTGGTCTCCCTACCTATTGGCTGACCCTGTGAGATGCCAAATCTACAAGTTGAGAGGAACAAGCTTAAATTAAATCGGCAGGTTCTCTCTCCTTGGCACAAGGTGAAGTGGAGCCTACCAGTGCATTTATTTTCAGTAGTATGTGTGTTATTGATACAGAAGGAAAGAGCATTAATTAGTTCAAAGTGCAGGGAGAAAAATCTCACAAAATGAGGTAACTGGTTTCAGTTGGTTTGGCTGTTTATGAGACAATGAAATTAAGTTTTTCATGCAGAAGATTTTACTCATTCATTTTTTAAAAATATGTTTTCCCCTCAAGTCTATCTAAGGGTATACTCCTATAACAAATGGATATCTGAGTGCAGAATATTTGAAGGGCAAGTCAAATGTGACTCCAGTCCAGTGCAATGTTGTAACTTTTCCTTCCTTGTTTAAGCAATATTTTTAAAGCATAAACAGTGCACCACAGATGGCCTACTGTGAAATGTCCAAGGGCAATCTTCTGGTCCTGGGGGCTGCATGGAAAAATGCCACCTCTTTTTTTTTTAAAGATGCCAGAAATCCTCTCCTCCTCCTCCTCCTCCTCCTCCTCTCTTCTTCTTTAAAAAATGGGTTTTAAGATGTTGAAGAACAACAGCAACAATTTATATCTTACCTTTTTTCCTAGTATGGGACTCAAAGCAGCTTATGGCAGCTAAAACCAACAAAGTCAAAAATTCACAGGATACAGAAAACAATTATATCATAAAATCAAACCATTAATACAACAGCAGCAGCAGCAGCAGCAATAACAACAACAACAACTAAAGGTCCAGCACAAGGTCTGTTTCTGTAAAACAGGGCTAAAAAAAAAATCACTTATCAAAATCTTAGTGGATTAAAAAGTGCTTTACAGTGGCCCCTCCACTTTCATGAGGGCACGGGATACAGAACTTTCACAAACATGGAAAAACTGCAAATAACCGCGACTTCTTCCCTCTCCTGTTCCATTCTAGGGATTCCCTTCATCCTGTTCTCATGCAAAACGGAAGGGAATGGGGATGGGGGTGGGGGGTTTGCTCATGCAAATCTTCCTTTCCCTATCTGAAGCTTGCCCTACCATATGCATTTTGCCCCAGTGCTGACAACTTGTGTGAGTCTTCCCTCTCATTCCTCTCTGTTTTGCCTTGGCACGAATTCCATGCCAGGGTAAAGTGCATAGGAATGGCAGGGGGAGCTCTAGAGGGAGAAAGGAAGGCTTGTATGCCCTGGTGGCGCAGTGGTTAAATGCTGGTACTGCAGCCACAAGGTTGTGAGTTCAATCCTGCAGGGCTCCAGGTTGACTCAGCTTTCTATCCTTCTGCAGTTTGATAAAATGAGTACCCAGCTTCTTGGGGGCAATTAGTTAACACATTGTAAACTGCTTAGAAAGCACTTAGCTGATAAGTGGTATAGAAATACACATGCTATTGCTTCCCCCACCCCCTATTCCTTTCCGTTTTGCCTCACTGCAAGTTCTCTGCACCAGGGAAAAATGCATGGGAATGGGAGGAGGAGAATGGAGGGGAGGCATGTGCGCTTGTGAATAATCAAATTCATTAAGGTCAAACCCATGAATGGGGAGGGAAGACTGTACTTACTTGAAGAAAGATATTAAGGAAGGTTGAAAGGGTCTCCAATCTGGAGATTCCTCAAGAGGAAAGTTGCTATTGAGGGAGCTGAAAAAGGACAGTCCAAGGAGTTGGTAGGGTGTTCATGTGCAGCAAAAACAGCCTTGGGGGCCAAACGGAACCCCCAGGCCATCTCTTGCCCACCCTGCAGTATACTATACAATCGTAATGTGGTTGCAAATATCACACAAATAAATATACAAGAAAAAACAATTAAAAATCCAGTAAATAATAATGAATCATAGTCAGAGTGATGGTAAGAAAAAAAGAAAACAATTAGCAATAAAAAACACATAAAGAAAAAGTATAGTTAGTACTGCCTTGAAATTTCCTATGCCAAAAATTGACAAACACTCCTCATCCTTGTATCAATTTCTCCTTGAGTAAATTATATTGTTGACTTGTAAAATAACTTATTTTTTTGTCCGAGAAGTATTATCTCAGACTTCCTGAAACTAATCTGAAATATTTGATGGTTTTGACATTTTTCTTTACTGGACTATGTATATACAATCTGGCTTCTAATAATAGTTCCAATATACGTTGTAAATCTACCAATTCAATTTCATCTTTCAAACAACACAGTATAATATTCTTAGAGTTTGTTGATAGTTTACATCCTCTCAAGAATTTCTCTCCAGAATTAAAACTTGGGACAGCTCCAAAATGTAATCTTAAAACAGATCCATATGGGGACTTTATAGCTGTAAGGTTGTCATGCAGTAAGGAAAAAAAAAAAGTTTGCATTATGTGTGCCTGGAGGCATTTTCTGACCTCAATGAGAATACCAGTGTGCTGTCAGCTATTAAATGTCTCATGTGAACACCTAGAGTCAATAAACATAAGATAAAATGGAAGTAAAATAAAATCAAATTAAAGAAAAACAAAGGACATACTTCTCGCATTGTGCGGTATTTCGTGACTCCTGTGAATTCCAGTTTCCTCCCAATGGAAGAAATTTTTCCCAGATGGGAACCATTCCATTGACAATCATAACATATAATCTCTGCTGTGCTGTATCATGATTTTCTGAAAAAACGGAATGAACTTTTTTTTTGTGTATGACATTGGCTGGGATAAAAAAAAATCCAATAGCAATAGCATTTGTATTTCTATACCGTTTATCAGCTAAGTGCTCTCTGAGTGGTTTACTCATTTTACTGACCTGCGGAAGGCTGGAAGGCTGAGTAAACCTGGAGCCCGGCGGGATCGAACTCACAACCTTGTGGCTGCAGTACGGGCATTTAACCGCTGTGCCACCAAGGCTTGTTAGAACAACTTTCCTCTCACTAGTTTTTAAGGAAGAAAAAAGTGCATATGGCTGAGCTTGCGCCGGTGCCAGTTTGAGCGCGTACATATTGCATCCATTGATGATATTGGGATAGAGCATTTGTCTTTTTAGTTTTATGCAAGAGTTCCCAGAACAGAATCCCTGCATAAACTGAAGGTACACTGTGTTCATTTAGGTCTTGTTTTTGATCAAGACTAAACATGCTGCCATGTAGAGGAGGGAGTGGGCTTGTTTTTTGCTGCTCCAGAGACCAGGACAAGGAGCAATGGATTCAAGCTGCAGGAAAAGAGATTCCACCTGAAACTCAGGAAGAACTTCCTGGCAGTCAGGGTTGTCTGGCAGTGGAATATACTGCCTCGGAGTGTAGTGGAGTCTCCTTCTTTGGAGATTTTTTAAGCAGAGGCTGGATGGCCATCTGTCGGGAGTGCTTTGAGGGTGTTCCTGCATGGCAGAGGGTTGGACTGGATGGCCCATGTGGTCCCTTCCAACTCTACATTTCTATGATTCTATGCTTTTAGTCCTTAACATACTTTAAACTCTTGTACAAATCACACTGCAATTCAATGAAGCTTTGCTGGCCACACTACTCTGGCCCATCATGACTGTGACGATTTTTGGAACTGTTTATTTGAAAATACCTTAATGGTAAACTTTCTTCACCTACAAAGCAGCAAAGAAGGTTAAGCTTTTCGAGCAATTGCCAAGAGCAATGTAAATTGGCCGCCCATTCTGTCACCACAATAGCTTTCTATGGTACATTCAACTGAGAGAAATAAAGATTGCTTGGCATAAGACCATCTAGTAAGAGTCACGGATGAGCATGCCAGAATACATACCTGCCATAGCATCTTCACTGAACCTGTTCCACAGGAAGTGATTGCTAGTCTCTTGGTGACATAATGGTTTTGGTTTCATGGTTTCAAACAAAAAACCAAAAACTTCAATCTTCTCATATTTTGTTGTGACACTTTAAAAAACAACAACAACTGTTGATGTTTCTCTTGTTGCACTAAAGGAGCTTTGACTGAATGTTGCCTTTCTATTGCTCAGCCGTAAAGTGCATGTGTTTTTGTCCACCACTGAGAACAAGCATTTGGCAATGCAGTTTCTCAAAATGGATCCCTATCATAAAAGCATTATCCACACAATAGCATTTTTCAATGCAAAGCATTGACAGTGCCAGTAATATCAGGATCCATTTTTCCCCCCTTTAATGTCACTATTTCTATCTGGGAGTTGAAAACTATTTACAAAAAAAGCTCATCCATTTCTTTTCCTCTTCAGATTCTGACTGTTTTGTTTGACTGCATGGAGATTTGATGATGTTCATGAAACAATTGCAGACCATTTTAATGCCAGTGACTGAATCTCTGTGCCCCTGGGTCCTAACTTCAACTCTGATGCTGACATGCGTGTGACCTTAGTTGGTTTATATACGATGTGGGTCATCTTTAGTGTATTGATGTGCACAGTTGCAAATAGTGTTCAAACCCCTGCAGAGGGAAAAGGGTTGCACAGGAGGGAAAATATTTTCTTCCCAGAGGACTTTGTAAACATAGAAGTTTGATTCAAAGAAATGGGATTGGAAGAAAAACAGCCTTAAGTGGCATCTCCTTTGTAGAACGGTCTCTACTGGGACTGTCATGTGGCACTTATTTTGCTGTCCTTCTGAAGCAAGGTGAATATATGTGTGTGTGTGAACCTTTAACACTTTCTGTGGATTGTTGTATACTGTTCTCCTATACTTCTTCTTTCTAGTGGACCTTAAAGTGGATGCCTGGGAGTGATTTAAAGTGGGAACAGGGGCTCAACCTTGCAAGCAGGTTGTTCTTAATTTCGCTTTCTTGTAAGTACTTGCAGGGGAAAGGCAAATTAATTTTCCCATCCATTATCATTTTTTAAATATGAAGACTCTTACCAGTTCAATGTCTACTTGGAAGGACCCTCCAAGTGTTCCATGCTGCTTACTTACTTTCAAATAAATGCACATACAATAAATTGCAGTCTTTCTTTTTCCTTTAAGTGCTCAAGGACAATACCTGTCTTCGTATTTCTTTAGTGCTTGATCATTTGGCACAGTTCTGATTGAGACTGTAGACCAGAGTGGATTCACTGCCCCACTGGCATGAAGGATGCTAGCCAGCACAGAGCATTGCTGGTTTCCTTTCATCATCAACAGACATTTCTGTGGCCAAACTGGGAGCTAATGAGGTGGACGGTTTCCTCTGTTAATGAGCCTCCTTTCCACTCGATCTTCCCACCACTGACTCAGCTAACCATGAATTAGGATTATACTCATCACTTGCAGTCCTATACTAATTTCCTAGGAGGGGTAAAGAGTTCCAGTGTTTTTAGATTTTTCCGGGATTTTGGGTTATACTTGCACCCTACTACATGGCTGTAACTCATGTAGAAGCAATTTGACAAGTTCATTTCTCATCAATGAGGTTCAAATGTATTTCTGTCTAACACAACAATACAGTAGGCTTGCATAATGATTATATTGAGAAAGCTTCTGTTTGGTGAACTTTGCAAATGTATGTTTTCTAACTATCATTTTCTTATTAATTTTTTTTAATTAACCCCCCCCCCGTGAAATTGTCCTGTGATTAGAAAAAGGGACTGTATATATTTTGTAATTGTACCAGCTCAGTGCTAATTTAAATATAAGGGCCTCATAGCTCTGTTGAGTATTTTTCGTTACTTTTCCAAGAGAAACAACTCATCTCTAATTAGCATTAAGACACAGGAGGCCTCTTCGGCAATTTTAGCAGCTGGTGCGTTAATCCTCAGATGGGGCTTTACTGTTGATTTGTATTGAAAGGCAAAAAATAAAAATGAATGAAGGACCTATCACATCACATTAGATATGCAGAATGGCATGTTTCTTATAAAGAAAAATACCCAAGAGACCTCTTGGTACTCTGTCACTCAGCTTAATGCATTTTGCACACAAGAGGTGAATGTTAGAGTAGGAAGAAAGAAAGAAAGAAAGAAAGAAAGAAAGAAAGAAAGAAAGAAAGAAAGAAAGAAAGAGGTAAAGAGGTATTGGGTCTTGTATCCCTCATCTCTGTTCTGTTCTTCATAGGAGGAACCTGGGGATGCTTCATTAATTTACACTTAGCTTAATTCATTTTGATTAGAGAGAATTCTTTAGCCTAGACATCAGGCTGGCTCCCTGTTCAGTGTTTATATGAATGTAAGCCCCACTTGTGATCTAGTAATTTTGGGCTTCACATTTACAGTTGTGAATTGAGGAACATCTCCAGCTGCCTGTCTCAATGAGTTCCATAACTCAGAGGTGTTGCATTTCCCAGGACCTTGATCTGCAGTGCTGTAGAAACTCTTCAGTTGGGTGCTGCCTAGCATAACAGGTAGGGCTTTTTTGGGGATGGGGTGGGGTGGAGTGGCATTGATAGATATAACTATGATAGTGCAACTCTATAATTATAGCTATGTCTGATGATACAGGGTCTCAACCTTATATTTTTGTTAGCCCCTTTTAAAAATGCAGGTTCAAATTGAAAATAGCAATGGGTCATTAGCAAGGTGTTCAGTTACACCCAATATTCTTAATTCCAGATGCTCTTGACCACGACTTCGAGCCTCTATGGACTCTTGACATGGATGATGGGATCTGTAGCCAAAACCATTTGGAGGGTGCCACATAGGAGAAGGATGAATTACTTCTTAAATCTCCTTAGCAGATTAGACCAGAGAAGCATCTGTGTTGTGAGAAGAAATTTATTAGTATATTTGCTTGTGTATATTAGTGTCCTGATTACTACAATTTGCACAAAAACACAAAGTATTTCCTGATGGCATATCATTACCACCACCATCAAGTGGTAAACACAGAGATCTCAGCTGGTCTTGATGATTGACCACTGACCAGCTGAGTGTATCAATTTAAAAGTCTTATTAAAGCCACAGTTGCCTGTGGTGAAATGAAAGGTGTATCCAGGATGGCAGATCTGCTGTATCACATCTATACATAACTTGTCACTGTCTGATACTGCTGTTGTGAAATGAACAAGTATGGTCTAAAGCTAAGCAGAGCTGGGTCCAGCCAGGACCTGTATGGGAACTCTAAATATATTACCTTAAAGTGACGGAATGTAAGCTATATTTGATTGAAAGAAAGTGGGATTTACATGTAAAACAAAACAAAACAAAACATGTGAACCAGCCTGTAGAGATGGAAATAAGAGGGAAGCACAGATGGGACAGAAAAGAATCCATTTTTCCTTGTTTACAGCTTATTAATGTGAACTGTCCTGTTCTAAGTGTTAAATAGATTAATATGGGTTTGCCTTTAAATTATTCTTAGCATTTTAACTTGTTTTAAACTGTTCAGATTCATTTTACTGTAAGCTGCCCTGAGATTGTCAAATATAAGGCAGTGTATAAATATTTTAATATGTAAAATACATCAATAAATCAATAAATCGGAGGGCATTTGTATGGGAGAATGATTTTGTATGTATTTTCAAAAGGTTGGAGTCTGACTTTCTGGATGTCACCCTGGTAGATATAAAAGAAAATTTTAGTTATAGGCTCTTTCCACACGGGGTAATTAAAACGGTGTAGAGCGACCTCTAACGAAGGTCGTCTACACCGTGGAGTGCGCTGGGGCTTTTATAATTTTGAGGTTCTACACCTCAAACCGCCCTGAAGTGACTGGAAGTGGTGGCGCCGCGTGTTTTTTAAAAACCACTTTTCAAGTGGTTTTTATAAAACACGAGCGTGCAGCCCCGTTCCACCCCGTCGCAGTGCCCCGTTGTAGATTTGCAGGCGCGCGCAAGTGTGTGCCTGCAGATTAGCCAGGGGGCGGGCTTCCAGCTGGCGAGCTTCTCTGGTTGGTGGAGAGCCTCCGCCAGACGTAAGCTGCCATTTTGGATGCCGCCGGACGCCGCCGGAGTGTGGAGCAGCAACTCGCGCTGCTCCTCGTGGCGACGGACTTACCCGGCTTCTGGTAAGCTCCGTTTCTGCGCATTTTACCCTGTTTCTCCCTCCACGTGTGGAAAGAGCCATAGTTTCCATTTAGAAACAAGAGTATGAGACCAAGGGTGTCACTCTTTAGAGATTTCTCCAAGTATCACCTGTTAGTGATTTTGCCAATGCAGTGCAGCTTCAGACCATGTGTGTCTCTTGGATCTGACTAATCCATGTATGGTCCAGAAACAGAGTTGCAAAGTTCCTTGAAATAGAAATAAGATTGCCCCTTTCTATTAGTCAAGATGCAAGCTTGTCTAGAAGCCTGAGATCTACAACAGGTGTCAAGCACCTTCCTTTTTCTGTCACATGCCTATGACTAGATAGCGACTCACAAGTAGTCTGAGATATGGGATGTTCCTTGATCCCCCTAATCCAGAAGGCTTAACTAAGGGAAATTTCTAAGCAAATAATAAGCATAGTTTTTCAGTCATATTTTCATGGGCATTCATCCCAAGAGTCTGCTTCTGCATATTTGTGAACCTTTTCTGGGTTCACTAATCATGTTCTGGTAGGTTTTTTTTTTCACACCAGTGATCGTGGTCCAAAGATTTAGGCTCTATATAAATCATCACAGCCATGGGACAAGAAATGGCAGGAAGCTGTTTCGGTTCATATTGCTTCCCAGTTGTCTTTGGAGGCCTCGAACTGCATAAGACAACCTGTATATTTTGTTTTACCGAATTGGGTTCCCTTAGCAAATAATCAGTCTTTGTGCAGGTACCACTCATTGGCATTGATGTGCTTATGCAATTATTCCAGGTAGCGTATGACATATGACAGAGCAACCCATCTGCCCGGTATTGCACTAGTTATTTCCCTGAAAGCTAATCCGTGAGCTGTTGCATTTCCATATGTTAATAGAGAGTTCAGGAGGCATGGCATTCTGATATATTATTTCTGCTGTTGTGATTCACTTTGAGGTTGTAGAACGCATTGACCACATCACTAAAAAAAAGGCATCATTAAGGGACAGGGGAGACAAGAGGACCCCATGAAAACCTCATTATAAAGTTACCATAAATTGGGTCATTTCTGCACTACATTGTTATAGCGCGATTATTCCACTTTCAACGTCCTATGGAATCCTGGGGTTTGCAGTTCGGCCCCTCCCTAAACTGCAAACCCCAGGATTCCATAGGACGTTGAAAGTGGAATAATCGCGCTATAACAATGTAGTGCGGAAATGACCTTGGAGTCAACCTGAAGTCAACCTGTAGTGCGGAAATGACCTTGGAGTCAACCTGAACAACAATAACAACAGGAGGCTTGTTTGGTGTCATTTATGGTGAATTTCTTGTTGGGGTACATCCAAGTCTGAATAAATTGTCTTAGGAAATGCTAGATCTGTTTTCTTCATGTTTTTCAAAAAATGGGATGGGAAGAAGAAGTGTTCAACACGGTTGGAATCTTCCAACCACAGGGAGTGAAATGAATTTCATTTTAAGTGCTGAGGCTTGGAACCAAAAGAGAGATCTCAGACAAAAGCAAAACTCCATTGGTTGGTCTCTTTAATGACAATTCCTGAGACCACTGATTGGACAACCACTGAAACATTTTTTGATCTCTGTTTCTAAAAGCGTGACAGTCTTTCAGGTTTTATTTATTCTGTAACTGAGAATCCAGATTGTTCCAAAAATGAACTGTAGTTTGTTTCAAACTTAATGTTTGTAGGCACATGTGTGTTTTTTTTTTAAGCACAAGGTGTGATGAGAGAGATATCAGCAGATGACATGACGTTGTATTGCAAGACCTGTTCTGTCCTTGTTTGATCTAAAGAGGGAGACAGACGGAAATATGCTGTATCACAAGACAGCAAGAGAGGTCCTTGAACGACTTCTAAAAGACATCCTGTTGTATTTCCCCCACCACCACATGTTTCCAAGGAAACCAGTTTAGTGTAAAATGAATTCTTTGTCTCCTGCACTTTGTGAAATTGTTTGAGCCATCCTATCTCATAAAATGTTACTTCCCAGGTGATTCTAAGCAGTATTAAGTGTAAGTATGGTGGAGTGGGGGGGAATGTAATCTCCAATTTGATGCACCAATGAAGATGATTCCATTTATCAGAAGCCTGAACATTTTAGATGATATTTTCTGAAAAATGATAAGATTATATTCTATTTCTGAGACATGTATGAAATAAAGCCTGTTATCTTTCTTGCATTTCATTTCCTTTATTTTTTTTTAAACTATAGCTCCTCTTTTTGCTCACAAACCATTGAAACCATGGGGGAAAATAAATATTCTCTGAAGGTTTTTGTGAGGGCTCCCAGACCAAGGTATCAGGTGATGGAGAAATACTCATTTATATCTTACTACTTATCAAAAACAGATTGAACAAGAGAATAGAAATGCTGAACTTTTTTCATTGTTTTATGTGTACGGAGGTCATGCGTGTAACTCACCTGCACCAATGGAATCAGGAGGGCAAAATAAAGATTACACTCCTATAAGTGGAGAATTCATGGCCTTTTCCCAGCTTCATCTTTCACCAAGTGTGCAAAACATGCCCATATATATTGGCTTTCTCAACATTTCAGCTCTAAAAATAATTCAATTTGCTGGGTATCTAAGGGCAGCTGAAAAGTCTCTGATCTTCAAATATTCTGGGATGTATTGGTTTCTGTGTTCAGAATTTTCTTTGTAATCTAGTGGTTCTGAACCTGTATTATATTCTTTTGTAACCTTTTCCTTTTTTTTTTTTTTTAATTACAGGGATAAAAGAATGAATTTTCCCAGTGGTTGCTTGAGTTTCCACCTACCTGTTTGTAAGACTCCTTTCCTAAGATGGGGCATGAAAGGAACTCTTGTGGCATAAAACATTCCACTATATAATAGCCTGAGTTCTGGACTTCCATTAAAATTTCTCCTTCTATTTAAGTATTAATTGTGTGTTCAGACATATGCATTATATTTTATTTTGCTTCAGCTATACATACTTAACTCTGTTTATTTAGCTTATTAATTGTATGAATTTATGTAGAAGAGTTGATGTAATTAATATTGAATGGGGCCTGATTTGTACGGGGGAGGTAAGAGCAGGATTACAATGGGACTGCGTTTGTTTCCCACCTTTCTGCCAATAAGTTCAAGGTGGTGTTCCTAGTTGTCATCCTTCCAATTTATTATTACAATAACCTTGTGAAGCAGGGAAGCAGAGTGACTGCCTAAGTAACCCAGTGAATTTCATGGGTAAATTGAGACTAATTAGAAATTGGATCTCTGTATCTGAGTCCAACATTTTAGCTACTTTATTATAGCTACCCTTCTAAATCTTAGCAGGACTAGTAGTTAGGCAGGCATTTCTACTGATTAGATGAAGCTGTATACTTCTAAATAGCTGCATTTATGTTCATAGGCTCTATGACATAGAACAACAGAAATATTAGTAGTTCACAAATATTGGCTAAATTTTGTAACACCCACTATCTTCCATGCTTTGCAAAATTATGATTATTAAAATACAACAAGAAAAGAGTTTCACATAGATGTTAAACAAACAATGCAATGCAAGAAGTTAAATTAAAAATCCCAGAGTTCTAGATCCACGAATGCATTATGGGTACAGTGTTCCAGTTACACTCCTGTCAGGTTGTTTCACAGTAAAGACTGTAGAACTGTTACCCTGTAAATTGGGGGTCCCGGGAGGAGCACCCAAACACCAAAACAAAACAAGCAAAGATGGGGAAATTAGCTGGAGCACTCTCTTGGCTAACGAGAGGCAGAGCAACGCAGCGGAATCTTTTATCCTATGTATACTGGTTCAGGTCAGTGAGGAGTCAAGCAGTTTCAAAATACTAACAGTATTTATTAAACAAAAATAATAAAAACACAAACACACTCCTAACTAGAAAAGGAAAGAAAGAGAATTTGGGGAATGGGCAATACGCCACCTGTCCGAAGTCTTGGAGACACCAATTGAAGAGGAGGAAACCCAGCGAAGGGGCCGAGGGGAATCTGCTGGACCCAGCAGCAGCGAGATGAGGAAAAGTGATTTCAGCAAGTGATTTTCAGCGAGAGTTCCAGTGGAGTTCAGCCAGGTCCAGCGAAGTCCACTGATTCAAGTGATTTCAGCAAGAGTTTAAGTGATTTCAGCAAAGTCAAGCGAGAGTTCCAGAGAGCTCTCAGAACGGGCGATCTTTTATAGTGGAAAGAACGACTGCAGGCTAGTCTGGTTTTGGGTGAGAACAATAAGCTGGAGACAAAGCCTCTGAAAGGTCAGAATTTCCATGATTAAATTATATGCCGAATTGACAATAGTATGGCCAGTATGTAGATGCGGCTAGCTCGGCCTTTAAGCGCCTAGCTCACCAGGGTGTAGAGTCCTTTTGTTTTACTGTGCATTTGTAATTGAGGGGTTTGTTTCAGGAGGTCTCACTCTGAAGCAGAACTGGCTATATCTGGTACTTTAATGAGAGCAACAAGTATCATCCATGCCTAGCTTCGCGCTTGTTCGGCAGGGCCTCACAAACACTTGGCTGGTGGCAGAAGGCCAAATTATGATATCAAAAATGATATCTTTAGTTCACCAAAGACCAGACCAGATCGTGGTGGTTACAGAACAGTGTGACCACAGTGATGGCCTTCCCCATGTTGCTGGACTGCAACTCCCAGCATTTGTCATCATTGTCTTGGTTGACTGTGGCTGCTAGGAGCTGCAGTCCAATATCTGGAAGGCACTACTTCCTCCATCTTTGATGTTGAAACACTCTGGGATAACATACCACCAAGATTCAAATGCGTGTGTAGCTCCACATACATAGTACTGCATCTTCCCACCACCCAGTCTCAGGAGGGGCCCTGCTTTTATCATTTACGCATGGTGAAGGGAGGGGTGGAGGAGATAGAAAGCAGCTGATCACAGCTTGGTAGGGAAGAAATGAAGGTGTGCTCTAAATGCAGTACCCCCACCTTTTCCTTCTCCCAGGATCTCAGACCAGCGAGATCTTCATGATCTGAATCACTTCCTCTGCATTCCCTCTGGTAAGAAGAAGCTGCAGCAGCCCCTGCTAAGGATTGACAGCTACCGGGCATGGGAGGTTTTTGGACAGAGCACTAGTGCAAGAGAATAGTCTTCTGTGGCCCCTCCAAACAGGGGCTTACATATGTATAAGCCACTAACAGGGTACTGGCCCATGCATCTTGCTGCAGTGGAAAATTGCCTTCAGGTACTAGGGATCATCTGTCTTCATTATACTTGCCCACTATGGTCATCATTATTATGCTTTCTTTCTATTTCAGGATGAAACTTTACTTCTGAGGGCCTCTAGCTGAGGAGTATTATTGATTTGTTTCCTCCCTTTTAATACTTATGTTTCAGTTGTTCTGTCTGAAAGGCTGCCAGCCATATTGTCTGTATCAGTGTTGGGACTCCCAAATGCATTTTGGCCTGCAAAAGAACCAACTCATCTAATTGAATTAACTCTGTTCTGCTTAATAGAGTTTGTCATGGAACACTAAGTAGATGTGACAATGATCACAATAAATCATACTTTGTCTCTGCTCTCTGGATATTAACTATTAGCTGGCTGATGAGAGACTTATCCCTCTTTCATATTGGGTGTCTATCTACATGTAGGTCAATCTTACATGGGTGGATAAAATATCACAAAGATACAGCTAACTTGAAGTTTGAATATTAACAATGAACTTGTCTAATTAAGAGATGCAGATGGTCATGCTACCTAGCAATTTTCACCTCGCTTGCTGCAACTCCAATTATAGTCCTTCCCTGCAGACTTAACACTGTATAAATCATGAAGTCAGGAGGTTGGATGACTGTTCACCTGTTTCTATTCACAAAGATAAGTCTAACACATTGTTCTTTTTCTGTGCAAAGCATGTGATCACAGTTTTAATATTGGTCTTAGAAACTTCATTTTAAAAATGAGGGGAATAAATTAATCACTTTAGCAGATAGAACTCAGTTGAATAATATGCATAAGCTTGTACAGAACACAAAGAAAAAGGATGGGAATTATGTAAGAGAAACACACCTTTGTTTTGTGTTAAGTCAGTATCAATTGTGCTGGCCAAATTTTTGTGTGGCATGCACTTTTAACTGTCATTGAGGGGAAGAGGTGGAACCCTAGTTATTGAAAATGGAGTGTAGTTGGAGAAGATAACTGGTTCTTACACAAATAATGTAATTTTTCGTGTTAATAATTTGTTGTAAAGTCTAGTTCACTCCAGTCCTCAAATACCATGTACTGATAAAAATATAAATACTTAAAAACATTCTATTATTTTTCCATCATTGCATATTCATGTTTCCACCAGGAATAATTAAGGGCCCTTCCAGAATAAGCAGAAATGTAACAGACAACAAAGTGAGACAGATGTTAAAAGAGAACGTAGCCATTTCCCGATGACATCTGCAAGTGCAACTTTAAGAAAATGGAATTGCA